>JAJMGZ010000002.1:284086-363118 GCA_030582795.1 Metschnikowia chrysomelidarum
GGACAATCAAATGACTTATCCTTGGCCACATTATCTGTCATAGGCTCCCGCACCGTGACGGTGCCGATGGTCATCCCGGCGGAAACAATTGTTTCTCTTACCACACGAGAGGCCGAGGGTACGCGGTAGTTTCTGTCCCAATTCCAATGTTCCCAGAGAAGCAACGTGGATAAATCAACAAGCGCTAACAGGAGATAGGGAATTGGGGACGCGTAGCTATAAATGGTCAACGAGCTGATGATTGACTCCATGAAGTCACAGAACCCGCCATGGAAATGATTCATGTTAGAATAAGGCTCGTCGAAAGATGCCGCACTCACCAACCGGAAAAGCCCCATACATCTGTTGGCGGTATGAGGGTCTCCCACAAGAATACGAATGCGCTCCAATTCGTGGTCCATCCAGTACTTGGACGTATCGTACGGCAAGGAGAATTTAATTGTAGGAAGTAAGAGCTCCGAGAGACGAATCTCAAAGGGCTCGAAGGGGGCTTGCGCGATATTGCGGTTGAAGCGAAGCAAATCGTCGATTTCGTATCTGAAAACCACCTTGTCCGAGCGTGGTATCGTCGGCGGCAAAAGCGTCGCCTGAGCCTGCTCTTTTGCGGATTCCGAAGACAGGATCTCGTTTAGTACGGGAGGATTATTCTCGGTATTTGTATTGGCATCTTCTCCGTGGTTTCTCCACCGCTCCAATACGCTCTTTTGCTGGGTCAGTTCCTGCGAAGCCTTTTGCGAACTATTGGCGTTCGACGATTCCAGTTTTGATTGACTCTTTGAAGAGTCGGGTAAAGGATCTGAGTCTGAGGCCAGGACCCCGTTGCTTAAATCAGAATGCAGACCACGGCCTTTATTCACAAACCCACGTACTACAAGAAATATCGATGCGAGAGTCAACGCCCCAGACACCAAGATCAAATAGATGTAGATGGCGTTGGCGATGATCGCGGTTCCATCTAGTAGCATGTTGGATTTTTTTAAGGGATATGATATGCTGGAATGTATAATATCAAAGAATTTTTTAAGAGTTCCTTGAGGGGCGCGCGGGGGCATCATACACCCAAGTTCGTTTTTGCACCCAATATCAACAGGCGGTAGATCTGGCGCGGGGCGTGCGTGCTTTTGTGCAAGATCTGTGACGATTGCGCGGGCGATGATTTGGTCCAGGACACAGCACGTGACTCGCGCCATCGCCGCCGGTGCAAGCCTAAATCAGGTGAGATTTCGCATCCGTTACCCTCTAAGATTTGTTTCTACAGCAACCATGTTTTGCCGGTCAGGGCTATACTTCACCAGGAATATCAGCGTGATTAACGCGATATCCAAAACTGCAGGTAGCAGACTATGTCTTGCTGCACCTCGGCCCAAGCCGTTCACTCAGCTTTTGCAAAACTTGCGTTCATATAGACCATACTCCTCTGTATCCGGTGTTGCTGCGCCAAACTCCACCATTCCGGGGGTTAAAGACGCCGCCGCTCGGGCTGCCAAGAAAGCGTATCCGGTTATCTCCAGTAAAGTCGCTGGATTTTGGTTGATCAGCACGTCAGGGTTGATTTTCGGCATTGTCGTCGTTGGAGGCTTGACCCGCTTAACTGAATCCGGCCTCTCGATCACCGAGTGGAAACCTGTCACGGGCTCCATTCCGCCTTTAAATGAGAAAGACTGGCAGGATGAGTTTGACAAATATAAAGAAAGTCCCGAGTTCAAGCAGCTCAATTCGCACATCACGTTGGACGAGTTCAAATTCATCTACAGCATGGAATGGGGCCATCGTTTCTTGGGCCGGTGTATCGGCATGTTCTTCATACTTCCTGCTCTTTTCTTTTGGAAAACCGGACGATTTAGCACCACTGTATCCAAAAGAGTCGTTGGATTAACCGGGCTCTTGGGCTTGCAGGGTGCGATTGGCTGGTGGATGGTAAAATCTGGTTTGGACGAGGACCAACTCGCAGAGCGTAAGTCTAAGCCCACTGTTTCGCAGTACAGACTCACCACTCATTTAGGTGCTGCGTTTCTCATGTACTTGGGCGTTTTGTGGACAGCTTTAGAGATTCTTAACGAAAATCGCTGGGTGCAAAAAATGTCCAGCGAGCCGGGAAAAGTCACACTGGCACTTGCGCAATTGAATAGCCCCGCACTCAACCGAACTCGAGCAATGGCCCTCGGACTTCTTGTTTTGACGTTTTTCACCGCCATGAGCGGCGGAATGGTTGCTGGGCTTGATGCCGGATTGATCTACAACACATTTCCTCATATGGGCGATGATTACATTCCATCCAAGGGCGAGCTCATGTCACCTGTATTCGCCAGAAAAGAGGATAAATCGGACCTCTGGTGGCGGAATCTTCTCGAGAACCCTACTACAGTTCAACTCGTGCACAGGATACTCGCCACATCGACGTTTTTCGCCGTGCTTGCGGGCCACATGTACGTGAACCGCAATAAAGCGGTAATTCCTAGTCGGGCCAAGAAGACGTTTCATGCGGTAATGGGCTTGGTCACGCTTCAGGTCACACTTGGAATCTCAACTTTGATTTACTTGGTGCCGATTCCGCTCGCTGCTGCACATCAGGCAGGCGCCTTGGCGCTTCTCACGGGATGCTTGGCGTTCGCCGCCAATGTGAAAAGACCAAGAGCGCAAACCGTGAATTACATCAGCGCGATGATGAAAAAGCAATTACTTAAAAGTTACTAAGGGTGCAGGGCATCCTTTGTACATAGATTTAGCAATATGGCAACCAGGCCTGTATATATGTATATATTATGAATTAAGACACGAATAGACTGAACATTCAAAATTATCACCAAATTCTCTTGCTGGACATTTCGTATCGATTAACTTTGAGAAGCCGGTCGTGCACTGGGTCCTGAGGACTATTTGGAGCACTGACCTTTCTCTTCATGAGCTGAGAGTTTCGCTTCTCCTCAAGCGTTGGAGGCACGGTCTCTCCGTAATCATAAAGATGCGATCTCATCGTCGGGTTTATGGACGAAGACTCAGTATTCGGTACTCCAGGAAGAAATGAGAACTCGATCTCAGATTCTGCCGGCGACGCAAAACAACTGTCATCATAGTATGAGGTTTGTCCCACTGCCAGGAGCGGCAGGTCGATCGCAGAACCTCTAAGATAAGGTGGATAATGCAGCGTGAGATCGGGTCGCGTTGGTGTGTGAATGCCAGAATAATCCTCCTGTTTCACGTCCTTACTCGCTGAAGACTCTTTTTTCACGTGCTTCTCCACTATATGAGAGTATACTGAACTCTTATCCGTGGCCATGTTTGTGGATTTTACGTTAGCTCTGGCCATGAGATCGTTTTGGTATGCTTCGTGGTTGTGCTTGATGAGTTGTGCCCATTTTAAGAGCCACAAACTTAGAAGAAGCCTTGCCACAAGCAACACGACGAACGCGAGAGTGATTAAAACCATACTAGAGAGAATGTTTTGTACTTGCAATGAAGAGGGCAAGAATATCAGCCGGAGGTCACGGATTGCCATGCGTAGAAAGCAAATCGTGAGGGACATGATCGGAAGTCCGATTCTCTTGGTGAGAAGAATATAGTCAGAGGCCTCGTGCAGAGTATATGTCTTTGAATTCGACAGGAACACCTCCTTGAAGTCTGAGCTAAGCACGTAAAGAAAGTTTTCGTAAATTCGCGGCCGGATGAGATTGAATTTGTTGATGTAGCAGTGCTTGACCCAATCGACCATGATCTCACTGCCAAGCACCACCACGGAGGGCCCGAAAATCGCACCAAACCACTTATTCCACGATTTCCAGCTGTCAGGAATGAGACCAAGTTGAGTGCTACTAATCTGGGACAAGTTGCGGAGGGCGATCACGAAAAGCATGATGGAAAGCTGAAAACGTTCAGTTAAGTCGGACATCGTCACCTGGAACAAACCTTCACGCTCGAACTTCTTAAATACTGCTCCTTTAAGTTCACTGAACTGGTTGGAAAGCAATAGCGCTAGAAGCGCGTTAGAATACGAGTTTGCTGCCACGTGAAGAGCCACCGACTGGTAAATGAGGGCGTACGAATGACAGGCGAAAAACAGGAGGGCTACGATCGAGAAAAACACGAGCTTTCCGAACTTTTGCGGAGTCATGCCTGTCAATGGAAGCCCCACAAGAACAGTGAACACCTCCTGAGCAATACTGGAAAGAAGCTTATCGGTCACCTCAAGCACACCGAACATTACGTACAATTTGATGTGGGCCTGGCCACGAATGTCGTGATATAGTCTCGAGACATCAAGAAGCGGCGTACTTAAGACAGCCACTGATAGCGTGATGAGAAGTAAGGTAATGAGGTCGCGTTTTACGAAATGTAGTTTTCTCACGAGAATAGACATATTGCGGTCACGCGATACGAGATAATCACGGGCCGCCGAGAACGACACGATGGCGATCTTGAGCGGCACTAATGTAAAGAGGGTAAGAAATGCGTTGGAGCACACGAGGAGACCGTAGAAGATAAATTTCTCGAGGTAAAACGGAACTTTCACCATATTTGTCAATTGCTCCTGCGCCTTTCTGATCTCGGTTTGATTATCGGGCAAGCTGAATTTTGCCGACTGTGAGCCTGGCAAATTGAGCTCAAGCACTAGAAGTCGATATAGCGACACAAGTTTCTGTCGGGGTCGAGTGACGGGCGTGGCATTATCGGTATCGTTGTCTATGTAATTAAGGAAACCACTAGTGGTTGATGAGCGAGATCTAGTAGGATCAAGCGTGTCCTCTAAGCTGATATCTATAGGTGTCTCTGCGCTAAAATCTGTTTGTGGCTCGCTTTTCAAGATTGTATCCGAATGCGTGGCCGAGCCTTGCACCGCCAATTGAGGCTCTGGCAGTGGACTTTCTCCTGATTTCTGGTCATTCCGGTGAAGTATATCATGGGTCTTTTTCTCAGAAACGCTTATCTTTTCTGAATAGGCCATGACTCGTTGTTGAGAAATAACAGACCCTGAAAATACCAGAGTTGAGCTTAGCGCCACGGTTTTGCATGCTGCTGCTGAGCTTGGCGATAAGCCGCACGGTAGGAGCGATGGGCCGGTCGAGAAAAAGGAGCGATGTTTCTTTACATCACATGGATTTTTTCTTATCTGGAGATAGAGAAAAATAGAGGTTGTGAACTTTATACCGAAAATGAATAAAAAAAAGCTCAATTTCGAATATTTATCGGCATGACTATAGTCTGCAGATTACCTTTCATGGAGGGGCCTGCAGAGAGCCGTCTTACCTGCGGTACATTGACCTAGGAATCGGCTCGCATGGCCGGTCCACTAACTGTGCATCGAGTCCGCCCCCATTTCTGGACTGTCATTCACCCCACTTTTTTTTCGATTTTTATATGGTTTACATATTGCACTGAAAACCCGCCAATTTCCATGGAATCCGTCAGTCTTGAACAATTTCTCGCGCGCCTCAATGTGGCCCGGACTCCGGGCCAGGACTTCCTTTCGCCGGCCCAGGCATCGGTGCTTCAGCTCAAAATCGCCGAGATCGTGGTTGATTTCCGCGTCGAATTGCCCCTTTTGAAATTTTTGAGTCGTTTTCTCACGCCACAGCTTTATGATGAGCTAATAGAGGAAAAAAATATCGACCATCAGTGTGGATATCTCTTATGTGCGCAGCTGCCGAAGCAGCAGGTGCGTCGGCCATCGAGTGTAAACGGAGCGATCCAGCTGGCGACGCAATTCAGAATCTACAATAGAAAGCCATCGATGATTCTCCCGAATACTTACTTGTCGCAGTATTGCTGCAAGGAACATTACCAGGCGTCGCTCTTCTATCGAAACCAGCTTTCGAGCGAGTCGCTTATATCGCGAAAGGATATCGTTGACGTGGCCCCGTTCCCGCGAGATAGAGGTACATGGTACGAAAACAACATCACGTGTCTTGAGGAAGTTTTGGCTAAGCATCGTGAGTTGCGTGACCAGGGCAAGACGTTGGGCGAGGTGATCTCGATGATGAATGGATTATCGGTAGCTGATGGCGATAATGGTGATACTGCCGAATTAGTCAAGCTCATTGAAGATTTTGAGATCGTGGAAAACACAAATCCATTATTTCACGAACCGGACTTTGCTCTCGAAACCGATTTTGACGATGTATATACTGCTTCGCGAGGCGTTGAGGGCCATCCCACATCCGAGCGGAGACACGGCAAGTTTCCCGCATAGAACAATCATTTGCAAGTCTGAATTTGGATGAAACGAAGTGTTTTGTGATAGATTCTCATCCCTGAAGCCTCTTTGTCGTTTTTACAAGGACATTTCACACGGATTCTGACCCGAGAATGCGATAGGAATAAGGCCCAAAAACTCTATAAGATGCTCAAGAAGTTCTTGATTTGGCCTGAAAAATCAGATGAGACAACGCCTGCCACGTTGCATATCTGACCTCTATGATTCGAACTTGGTCGCGGAAAGACATTTGGTGTTGATTCGCGTTCTCCATTCTGAGTTAAATGATGGCACACTCACAGAGCCCTTGGTGTTTCAAGACAGTATTGAGACTTTGGCATAGAAAATAACGATGTATACGAGTAATTGAGAAATGACAATCAAAAGAAAGCTGAATCATCCGATATTGAGCCGACGCTTGAACTCGTATCCCATTTTGTAGCCCTTGAGCCCGGCTTCTTCGATATAATCTCCCAACGCCTTGCCGCCAGCCATGCGTTCTTTTTCGGGCAAAGGCGCCTTGGTGTTTTTAGGAACTGCAGTAGTATGTTTCCGGAAATACAAATCCGAGTGTGCACATACACGGTCTTTATCCAATTTTTCTACCAAAACCTGCGTCTTTCGCAAAATTGACTCATACCGCTGGTTCATACGTGCCTGTGACGCGTCACGTTGTTTCCAGATCGGACTGTCTTCGGTGATCTTGTACTTTTCATAAAAGCTGTGTACTTCCTCGTCTATCGACTCTGTTGCAATAACAATTGGCTCGAGCCATTCTTGCAAAATCTGATTGCGCAACTTAGGTAATTGCGCTGCGACTTTCGGGTGATTCACCTTTTCCTCCCCGAATTTTGCCTTCATTTCCTCCACTTGCATAAGAAACTCCCAGTTTGCTTCGCTCGTAGCTTGCGATTCATAGTGCATTCTTGGGAACATGACTTCATCGATAGAGAACCCACTGGACCCTCTGACAGCATAACCGTCGCCAACTTTTCGTTCAGTCAATGCTTCACTTTTTGCAGGATCGAAGTTCCACACGATTTGTTTGCGAGCGGCGCGAGTCAGTTTCTTGATGTCGATAGCAATACGTTTCATTCCTTGCGGATCTTTTTCGGGCGAGCGGAGAAAATGCGCTTGCATAATCCCAGCCAGCGTGCTGCTTATCCTTACTTTCGAGGGACCTTTTTTGTTGACGATCTTGAGGTACTTGTCCAAAAAGTGCTTCTTGTTGATGGCATACTCGATTTCTGGCTTGATGATCGTGTCAATATAATCCATGTCGTATGCCGCATATAGCACGTTGGACCGGGTAGATCCCGGGAGAATATTTACCATTTTCGGGTGCTCCAAAGCCTGCTGGCGCATGTTTGCCGGCACATACGGTAGTTTGTACGGGTTGGGGATTTTCCCCGTCAATTGCAACTTTTTCAAGTAATTACGCACGACCCACTCGGCATTTTCCTTGCTGTCTGCTAGTAGCTTCTTGTATCCCTTTTCAGTCGACCCATCAATGAACGGAGCATCCGATTTTGCTCGTTTTGAAAGCACGCGTTTCGCTTGGAGCGGGTGCAATTCCTTCATTCTACCCTCATCAATATCCTGTTTATGAGTTTTATAGTCAGTTATCCACTTAAATTTTCTCAATTGCTGGGTTCTTTCGGAAAGCACAAAATCTACGAGTGTTTCCCAAGTTTTGGCGTTTGCAGGCAGCAGACGAATGGCGCTAAGCGCTTCAATGAGAGTATGTCCCCTTTGAAGCCGGTAATACCACGCATGATCCTGATTGTTTTTCGGCGCGAAAGAGAACTTCTGGAATACTGTATGCCTGATTTCAGAAAGCAAAAATTCCCGGTACTGAACCGCATCAATTGCCACCTTTTCCAATTCTAGCGCATACGCAGCGGAGATGGGCTGTTTTTCCGGTAGTACGGGTGTGCAGTCTTTTATGCGGCGGAGTCCTCGGATAATCTCTCGGAACATCGATCGTAGCGCGTCCGTATTACTCGGACCCGGAGTTAAGCGCATGATTTATTATTGTTAAGGTAATTTTGTTAGGAAAATGGATTAAAGTGTGGCTGCTAGATCTTTCACGTCCTGCCGCGCTTAGATGGGACGCGGTGAGATGCATGCAGCGTCATAGACTTAGCGCGACTTCACCACCTGCTAGAAAGAGTTTATCATGCCAACTTATTTTTAGGCAAACAAAGATGATCTATTTTTAGCGATTTTATTCAATTCTATATGAATACAGATAAAAGCACCTGCTTTCTATTCCATTGGTATACTTTTGTTCGGATAGATCAATTTTTCACGACACTACACATGGCTGCGACTCGATCTCTTCATCCCTGAGGTAACCGCCATTGTTTCTGATATACCAATTATCTCTGAAAGGCTACTACTTTTTTTTTAAACATTGTCATTCATTAAAATATATTCATCAAAATATAAAGTCCAGAAAATTCGGAAATTAGAACCACTTGACCCGTACGTATGCAGCCAGGACAGAGATGATTCTATATACCACTACACACGCCATAAAGGCACCAAACAGCGAGCGGAGGTCGGCCTTGAGTCCGTATTGTTCAAGAACTGCGGCTCCAGAAGTCAAAGAGCAGATTGCACCTTCAGCACACTCGAAGGTCTGATCTTGAAGTCCCAAGTTGGTGCAGATCTGCACAAGGTACTTGGCGGGATTGATGTAGTTCCATGCCTTGAAGAATTCTGGCATTTGCAACGACATCGTTCCGGCCATGAAAAGTCCAATGATGAAAACATTGGAAAGCACATTAGTGACCAAGCCCAAGTGTTCAAACACACTGTTAAAGAAGATTCCAGCGGCCTCTCCGCAATTGATGGCGAAAACAGCAGAGAAAAACATGGCGAAATACATGCTTGCGGTTCTGGGTAAGCCGATACCAAATACTACCAATGCCGAGAAAATGATACTGGGGAATACCTCGAAAGGAAGCTCCACCAACAAGTATGCACTATGGAATATGCCGACGCCGTACGTATTGTCCTTGTACTCCTGATGAAACAAATCTCTCTGGGAGGGGTATACAGCAAGACTATTCACCAATCCACAGAAATACAAATTCGCAATGCTCTGAGTGAGTCCAAGCCTGTCACTGATACCTTCTTGAGTGCTCTTGAGCGGGGCAAAGAACAAGGCATAGATGCCAGCAAGAACAATCACCGTGAAGAGCCGACACAGCAAGATATTCATATCTCTGTACGAAACAACGAACTGTCTCTTGAGAACCGCCTTGAACAAAACATACCATGGAATTTCCGGTCTCTTGATGGCCTTGAAGTCTATCTCGGGACCATCGATCTGTTTCGAGGAATGGGCTTCCGACTTTTCTTCCCACTGACTTATCAAATACTCAATTCTAGCTTTCAATTGATCGGCGGATTCGTTTAAGCCCAAAGAGAGCAAGTCGAGAATGTGGTCAGCGATGTTGTCATTCTTGGGACACTCGTGGCCAATAGACAGAAGATAGGCGGGGAGAACACGGGTGAAACCATCGAAGATAACATGTCCTCCGCGAGCGAGAAGAGTCAATGTGTCGAACTGGGAAAACATCTCTTTGCTTGGCTGATGCAAAGTCGTGATAATCGTGGTGCCGGAAATCGCAAGCTCTTTCAAGAGACCAAGGATGGCAGCTGAGGTTGCGGAATCAAGCCCTGAAGTAGGCTCATCCAAAAAGAGAACCTTTGGCCTGCCAAGAAGTTGTATGGCAATGGAAACTCTTCTCTTCTCACCACCAGAGATTCCCTTGATCGTCTCCGAACCGATTGGCGTATCTGCACAGTCTATGAGTCCGGTTTGTCTCATGAGTAAGTTGAGCTGATATGGAATCAGCGCATGCTGCGACGCAGGCAAACGCAAGCATGCCTGGTAGTACAATGTTTCTCTCACAGTGAGCTGAGGAACCAAAAGATTATCGACCTGTGTCACGTAAGCCGCGAGTTTGGAAAGCTTGGACGGACTCACTTCCTGGTGATTGTTCAAGAGAACTTTTCCGTTACTGGAGAATGAGGAATTGCCGAGCCTGGATGCCAAAAAGTTCAAGAATGTCGTTTTTCCACCACCTGAAGGACCCATTATGACGTTGACAGAGTTGGAACTGAAGTCCGCGGAAACGTTGTCGAGAAGAACTCTGGACTCTTTCTTGGCAAGCAAATTCTGCGAAGTCTTGACCTTCACACTCAAAGTGATGTTCTTTGCCTGAATTGAAGGGCTAAAAATTCTTTCGGAATCCTTTTCGTCCAACAGAGACATGGGCAGCAACACCGTAGGCAACTCACCTTCCGGCACATCCGACTCTCCACCAATCCGGTTTTTCTTCTTCTTTGCGATACTCACGTCATAGTTCTTGAACTTGAAGGCAAGAACAGTCAACACATTGAAGCCAACCAACCAAATGACCAAATATCCAATTGCCGGACCTGCCCAGCTTTGCGGGAAGCCCAAAACTCCAAGTTGGTAGTTACCGGTGTACTCGACACACTCAGCACTTCCCGAAGGATATGGACAGTTACCTTGCCAATTCGTGTACTGATTTGAAGTCAAACCTCCGAAAGCATACCAGAAAAATGCAATGTATTTCACCCAGCGCACATAGACAGGCATGGTAGCTGCATTGACAAAGTATCCACAGCCACAGTTCTGAATCTGGTAAACAACATTCACTAACAGAAGACACACTGCAAACGAATTTGATAACGCGAAGCAGAGCAAACCCAAGGACATGCTACATACGATCATGATAAGAGTGATCGCAAAGTAGATTCCAAAGTAGCTTCCGTCACCTGTGTCAGAGTATGTCTCGCCGAGCCGGAGACCCCACATGAAGTATGTAATGGCTGCAAAAATGAGAGCTAACGGAGCATCCTCTACAAGAAACTTGCTCAATCTTCTGGAGATGACATACCCCTGAACCGAAACACATTTTTCCTTGTACTCTCTGATAAATTGCACTCCATCTGCGGCCCAAAGTCTAGCAACCTCCATTGTCAATGGTGCGAACCCGATGATCTCCAAGAGCGAGTAAAGACAGGACGTTATCGAACGGATTCCCGAAATGTTTGGATCCGGCTTGAAAAACAACCAGCCAACTACCGCGGCAAGAATAGCACCACCTCCATGAAGACTGAGAAGAGAAACCTTATCTCTGACTGAGATTAATGTGGATCTTCTGAAAAGCACTAGCACTTCTTTGTGAAGAGGCAAGGGTTTTGCAGGTTTGAAGACTTTCAAATTATCTTGAAATTTCTGCTTCTGCTCTGCTGGAGTCAAATTGCAAGCAGGTGGGTTCTGTGATCTCCAGTGCAGCACAAGACTGTCAGTAATCTTTGATGACTCGGCCTCCTTTTCAGCCGAGGATGTGTCTTTGACCAGCGCGGCCATTATGCGGTCAATGGTGGCGAATGAATCTTGTGGAGTATCGACTTTCTTGACAGTCCCTGTACCCTCGAGCCCGGCAAAGTATTGAACAGACGCGTCAAGAGATCCGAAATAGATGAGTCTGCCTCCGCGAGTCAACACACAGAGCTTATCGAAAAGCGAGAGGACCTCCGCGCGGGGCTGATGAATCAGAAGAATGATCGAGATTCCAATCTCCGGGGATGCCAATTTTCTTAAAACAGAAACGAGCGTCAATGCAGAGGAAGTGTCGAGACCAGTGGTGGGCTCATCAAGAAAAAGAACCTGTGGTCTGCTCAACAATTGAATCGCCAAGGAGACTCTGCGCTGTTCTCCTCCCGAAAGATTGATCTTGTTAGTAAAGGATTTCACAATTTCCTTTCTTCTATGATCCAACTCTAAGAGCAGCAATAGAGTGTTGATGAGCTCTGTTCTGGCGTCCTTCGAAACGCTTCCAAGCCTGAGCTCCGCTTGAAATGTCAAGGTCTCCTCAAGCGTAAGTCCTGGCATGAAGAAATCTTGTTGAACCATATATGCGGTAGATATTCTGCTTGAACGAGTGGACTCGGGTAAAGTGTAAGTGACGGAGCCCGAGAATTTTAAGGCGGCCGTGTTAACGTTGGTGCGTTGTGCCAAAACATTAAGAAGAGTGGTTTTGCCTGACCCTGAACCACCCATAATCGCCATCATATTACCTTGCTCGAGGTCGAACGAGACCGAGTCAAGAATCGCAACCGATCCGTTCTCAGTGTCTTTGGAACTAACCTCGACCCTTAAGTCGCTCACCAGGATCCCCACTCTTTCTGCTTGAGGCACGTGGAGAGCGTCTGATCCTGAAAAATGCATATTTGTGGAGTTTATTGAATTAATTATGGATTACGACAGCACTTCATGAGGACGCGATCACATTAAATACGGGGCCAGACTAAAACTGGGTCATCGCAACGGAATCTGCGACGGAATTTCATCGTAGCTCGTAGCGCGGCCCTGGATGGAGAACGCGGCACACCCGCAGCCATGGCTCATCGGCTCGATATTCTTGGCATCGCGGCCTCAATCAGAAAATTGACTCGTTCTATTCCTTTTCATCACACTAACAAAATTCCGGTAAATGACCGACCCATGCGTGACGCAATGTAATATTTTATGGGAGAGGGAACGGGCGCGGTAGACTTACTGTTCTTCTTGTTGAGCAATTCTACTAAAACCATGGCTACCCGAGATGCGCGTCGTGCGACATCCTGCACACGGAGTCGGCGCCATAATTGCGCTTTTTCTACTGAATGCAGTCCAACGCTCTTATGGTTTCTTTTCTGGGTGTGAGACAATAGGCGAAGACCGTGGGGGGTAGTGTACGACTTCACGACCAACAATGGAAATGAATTGCGACATTTCTTGGTCCTGTCTATTTGCAAAATGAGCACTTTCTAGTCGGAGATGAACTCGGGCCGTCGGCCGTACCCGCTGCAGGATCTCGGGCCCGCAATTCCAAAGTTTGTTAAGTGTTAGATTTGCCAGCGCTATCCGCGCGGCATGTTGAGCAAATATCCCAAAATGACGTTGGTAAACGCCTCGTCGCACCATTGCTCACGCCACCGAGCCCACACATCTGAGTTGCGAAATTCCGTTACCCAAAATGGAACGACCCGGTGTGAATCACAATTTCAAATTTCCGACAAGAAATGTGGGTCGGATGTTTCCAGTGGGGGTTGAATACATCATTTGCCGCAATTTCACGGTCAATTCAAAGTGTGACTTGCAACTCCAATTCCATCTTAAAGTGGGATCATGTGTTTGACTCGTTTTGAGTCTGCGCAATTAACAATTGCTGGAATCCGATCCCTGAGTCAGGTGTCGGCCTTTTCCAGTGGGTGTAGCCGCGGCGGCGGTTAGCTGGAAAATTGTGGAGGCTTCGCCGTTATGATTCTGCAGGACTGACACTCGGCGTGGGGGAATGGCGGCCGAGACAAACGCGGGACTCGCCCGTCTAGGAAGTTCGTTGCGAAAAACGTGAAACCGGCCGGCTCGCGCTAGCGGATACTCTTTTGCGGCCAAAAGAATCTTTTCACGGAGATAATTGTGATCGGGTCGTGTATTCGTCGACGGAAGAGACTACGCTGCTCATTATCTGCGGGACTGATCTGTGATCAGCCGGACGTATAAAGAAATATGAGCGGCCAAGACTTCCGTGATCCCTGCCCGAAAAAAATCAGTGATCTGGAGAGAGATTTGCAATTATTACGAAAATTGTTCCAATTGAAGTGAATTGTCCTGACTAATTTATTGTTTTCGAAAGCTCACTGAATACAGAATCGAGTATGCGAACAACAACCACAGTTCCACAATTAATAAACGTGACCTAAATCCTAATGCGTATCAGAAAGTTGAAAATTCAGAACATTGGTTCATACAACATCGATCGATATCCACGCTGCTCAAGTGTTTCCATCTCAAATTTTAGTATTTCTTAAGTCGATGATTAAATAAATGTCTCTGCGAATCGACTTACCGATGGATATAGCCTTTTTCAGAACCTTTTCACCCTGACATATGCAGCCAAGATAGAGATCAATCTATAGAGCACAATGCAGACCACGAATGCACCAAACAGCGCCCTAAGATCAGCAGCAAGTCCATATTCATTGAGAACGGCACCTCCAGACGTCAACGAACAATATTTCCCTTTTGGACACCTAAAAATCTGATCTTCAAATCCCATATTTGTACACATTTGCACGAGGTATTTCGTAGGATTGATATAGTTCCAAGCCCGGAAGAACCTAGGCATTTGCAAGGACATTGTGCCGGCCATGAAAAGACCGATCATAAAAACATTTGCGAGGACATTGGAGACCAACCCCATGTGCAAAAATATGCTGTTGAAGAAGATACCAGCAGCTTCCCCACAGTTAATGGCAAAAATTGAACAGAACAACATCGCAAAGAACATACTTGCTGTCCTTGGTAATCCAATCCCAAACACCACCAATACCGAGAAAATGATACCGGATATTATTTCGAATGGAAGCTCCACCAATAAATAAGCACTCTGAAAAATACCAACGCCATATAAATTGTCCTTGTATTCTTGATGGAATGAATCTCTCTGGGACGGGTAGACTGTAAGGCTGTTCACCAACCCACAGTAGTACAAATTCACCACACTCTGAATGAGTCCGAGCCTATTGCTAATACTCACTTGATCATTTTTGAGCGGCGCGAAGAAAATCGCAAGCACAACTGCAAGCGCGATGGCTGTGAAAAGCCGGGAAAGCAAAATATTCTCATCACGAAACGACACGACAAACTGCCTCTTGATGACCGTCTGAAACACCACCAACCATGGAATCTTGGGTCCCTTCATATTGTCAAGATCAACGACATAGGTTTTTTGCTCTTTTGGTTCTGCAAGATTATGTTGTTTTCCCCATTGCTGAATCAAGTAACTGACTCTCGACTGCAATTGCTCAGTAGTCTCGTTTAATCCCAAGGAGAGCAAATCAAGAGCATGATCTGCAATGTTGCCATACTGTGAGCATCCGTGTCCAATGGATGTGAGGTAATTGTTGAGATCTTTGGCAGGTCCGTCGAAAATAACATGCCCGCCCCGAGCAAGAAGAGTTAACGTGTCAAATTTCGAGAACATTTCATCACTAGGTTGATGCAAGGTTGTCACCACGGTGGTTCCAGTTCGCGCAAGTTCTTTCAAGAGACCTAGGATGGCTGCTGAGGTAGCAGAGTCAAGTCCCGAAGTAGGCTCGTCCAAGAAAAGGATTTTGGGTCTTCCCAAAAGCTGGATTGCAACAGAAACTCTTCTCTTTTCACCACCAGAAATGCCCTTCACGGACTCTGAGCCAATAAGCGTGTCCGCGCAGTCAATGAGACCAGTTTGCCTCATGAGCTCGTTGATTTGTGATGGAATTGATTTATGTTCAGATGCTGGCAAACGCAAACAGGCCTGGTAATATAATGTTTCTCTCACAGTAAGCTCAGGAATCAAAAGATTATCAATCTGCGTAACGTAAGCTGCGAGATTAGCGAGTTGAGATGGGGTGACTTCTTGGTGATTGTTTAAAAGTATCTTTCCGTTGCTGGAGAAGACGGAGTTGCCGAGCCTGGATGCCAAAAAGTTCAAGAATGTCGTCTTTCCGCCACCAGAAGGACCCATGATGACGTTAACAGAGTTGGCCTTGAACTCTGCAGAGACATTGTCGAGAAGAACTCTGGACTCTTTCTTGGCGAATAACTTTTGCGATGCTTTGACTTTTACGCTCAAGGTGACTTTGTGAGCTTGGATTGATGATCCGCTTTCCTCCCCCTCAAAGGTTTTCGAAAGCTGGATTTTCTCCTTCAAAGCCCCCAAGTCATTTGACTCGCCACCAATCCGATTTCTCTTTTTCTTGGCTACACTAATGTCGTAGGTTCTATAGCTTAAGACTGCCATGACTAGAACATTGAAGCCGATTAACCAGAGAATCAAGTACCCAATAGCTGGCCGAGACCAATTACGAGGGAACCCCAATAAACGGAGCTGATAGTTGCCGGTGTATTCGAGACATTCACTGCCACGGGATGAATGAGGACAATTTCCCCGCCAATTTGTATATTGATTGGAGGTTAAACCACCAAAAGCATACCAAAAGAACGCCATGTATTTTACCCATCGGACATAAACAGGCATTGTAGCCGCATTGATGAAGTATCCACAGCCACAGCTCTGAATTTGATATATGATGTTGATGAACAAGAGGCAAAGCGCAAATGAGTTAGACAAGGCGAAGCAGAGCAAGGCCAAGGACATACTGCAAATAACAACAATAAGTAGTATCACGAAATAGACCCCGAAGAAGTGTCCGTCGCCTGAATCGGTATAATCTTGTCCGAGTCGAAGACCCCACATGAAATACGTAACTACCGAAAAGATCAAGGCAAACGGAGCGTCCTCTATCAACAATTTGCTCAATCTTCTGGAAATTACAAAGCCTGGAATTGAGACACAGTTATCTCTATACTCCCTGATGAAATGGGTACCATCAGCGGCCCAAAGCCGGGAAACTTCCATCGCTAATGGTGCAAACCCTACACTCTCAATGACTGCGTAAAGACATGATGTAAGGGAGCGAATTCCGGCTAAATCCGGATCAGGCTTGTAAAATAACCAACCAATGGCAACTGCAAGAATCGCTCCTCCACCGTGTATACTAAGAAGTGAGATTTTATCTCTCATTGATATGACTGCAGTTCGTCTCGCTAGAACGTAGATCTCCTTATGAAGTGGCAAGGGTTTCGCGGATTTGAAGATACTGAGATTTTCTCGGAAGCCTTGATCCAGATCTTCTGCAGGCAGTGCAAAATCTGAAGGATGGGTTTTGTTCCAGTGAGAGACAAGAGCCTCTGTAAGACGGGAAGACTCGACATCTTTTTCGGCCGTGGACGTGTCCTTCACCAGGATTTCCAAGAGCTGATTAATAGCAGCCACCGAGTTCCAGGACCTGTTGTCCTTGTGAACGATGCCAGATTCTTTCAAATCGGTATAATGGTCAACTGATTCCATTACCGAGCCAAAGTAAACGAGTCTCCCTCCCCGCGTTAACACACAAAGCTTATCAAAAAGAGAGATAACTTCTGCACGGGGCTGATGAATCAGAAGAATGATTGTGATGCCGATATCCAGTGATGCCAATTTTTTTAAGACGGAAACAAGCGTCAACGCTGAAGAAGTGTCTAAACCGGTGGTGGGCTCATCGAGGAAAAGTACTTGAGGCCTGCTCAATAATTGCATTGCTAATGTAGCTCTTCGTTGTTCTCCTCCGGACAAATTGATATTTCCGGTAAACGATTTAATGATTTCGTTTCTCCTATGGTTCAATTCCAAAAGCAGTAATAAAGTACCGACTAGTGCTGTTCTTTCTTCCTTCGTCGCATTGCCTAGTTTTAATTCGGCCTGATAGCTCAAGGTTTCCTCGAGGGTGAGCCCAGGCATGAAAAAATCTTGTTGGACCATGTATGCAGAGGAGATTCTGCTTTCACTGGCAGATCCGGGAAAATTGTAAGTGACGGAGCCCGAAAATTTTAATGCGCTTGTATTAATATTAGTCCTCTGTGCCAAAACATTGAGAAGCGTGGTTTTCCCAGAGCCTGATCCACCCATTATGGCCATCATGTTGCCTTGTTCAAGATTGAATGAAATTGAGTCGAGAATAGGCACAGACCCGCTTTCGGAATCCTTGGAGCTTACCTCTACCTTCAAGCCATTCACCAGGATTCCCACTCTTTCGGAGGGAGGCACATATAGAGCATTTGATCCATGAAACAGCATCTGGTTGCTAGAAAAAGAAAAGTGGTTGATAAGAAAAAGACCGTCGCATGTCAGAAAAATAGCAGCACAGCCGCCCGCTATAAAGCATTCGTCACGACGAGATTTTGCGATCGGAAATCAATCGCGATCCATCATGCATCTGCAGAAAAATCTCGGTGCCCGCAGGGACGCGTCGATGTCATCTGCAGCTAAATTTTCCATGATCCCTTGAAAATTTTTGTATGTTGACTTAAAGTATATCTCCAATTCGAATTGAAAGATAAGTTTAAGAAGAAAGCATACAGATGTTGTAAGTTTTTCACAGGTGTGCTCACAAGTGGAAACTATTTTTGGATGTCCGACTCGCAGATGCATTTCTGCAAGGCGTGTACGCTGTACGAGCCGCCCCAGCACGTGTCGCAGTGACGTGATAAAATAACCTTCGCCTCCTCCATGAAACAGACTTCGAATACTTCTCATCGGGTTTGCCGCAAAAAATACTATCCATTGTAACTTCGTATCGATAAGTGGAGTAATAAAGGGACGGTAAAACACCAGAAATTATTGGGGTGAGACACCGTTAGTGTGGCTCAGAGGTGGGGCGGTTTCCGATGTATACGAGCGCGCGTCAGGGCGGGATGAAAACGAGGCGTTGTTGCTGACCCCAGATAGCCAATTCTGAGCGAAGATTGCTAACACCAATTGGAAATTGAAAGCATGGTCGCCGAATTAAAAGATTAATTGTGTGTCTAAGGTGTTGCAGATGTCGAGTTTGCATAAGGAAACAACCTTTCGTTCACGCAGGGCTCGTATCAAAAAGCTTGTCACCTGTCGCGGCTGAGTCAACTCAATTAAATTGCTCACACGTGTTGATGTAGACGCCCGCATGAAATAGGAATCCTCTTGAAATCTAGTGAAATACGGTTTGCTTTACCAAAAATGTATTTTCACTGCTAAAAAAAAATAGTCGTTTCTCATTTCCAGGTAAATCTGAAAAATAGGGGATGATTACGCGCCAAACCCTGCAAAAGATTTTCTATACCGCCGCGCCCCAATAAATTAGTCATACGCAGTGCACTCTCTCAATGTCGCAAGACTATCAAGACCAGAGCATCATTGTAGCAACAGTCGAATATTTTGAGAAATATCATGATTCTTAAAACGATGCTTGTGGTCGCAGCGCTGACGGTGTCAGCATATAATGCGTCATAGAATGCCGTGACTATAGAATCCGAAGGATTGATGGTGGAGGCCAGAAACAATGAAACAGCGAATGAAATAAAAGAGTGTCACGGGATTTGTGCAAACGGGTTCAAAGCGTACATATCGGAGTTGGACAGATCATCAGATGTTGAGTATGAAATAGTCTACGCGACTGATAGTGACCGCTATCTAAACGAAGATACTGGTAGGTATGTCGAATGCATGGCCTCGTGTTTAAACGTCAAGGACGAGCAAATGGGGATTCAGCAGGAATCGGATATAATATTTGTCGGCGGTAGAATACGCTCGGAGATACAACACATATTGGACTTAATAGGATCCTCGCTACCACCTGATTATGAATACTGGGGAAGCGACGATGAAGAATGGGATGATCCCTGGTATGATGAAAGGAGGCCGCCAACAATCAAGGCAGGTAGCCCTGATCAGTACTGATTTCTGAGCTAAAAGTGCTTCTTCATAATCGTGTTTTTGCACTTGGCCAGATGCAGTATGAGGTCTTGGCAATGTCACTTTGCATCTGAACATTTTGAAGATATTCATAGATTGAGATTATAATAATTTCGCAAGTCATAAAATTAAACAAACAAATTATGGGAGCAAAATTTCCTCATTTGGGTCATTTTTACGAACTTGAATCGTCTTCCATTCTTAAAAGGCACATCCCTTAAACCTGTACACCCATAGATCATTACTGGCGATCTACGAAATCTGACTGTATCCAGCTCGCGTGTTGCAGCCCTCGTCTTGAATTGCCACCAATTTCCATACACAATAATGGTAAGTTGCAAACGAATCTTTTAAATTTCCCATGAATCAATACTAATGCATAGCCACCCAAACCGGAATTCACGATTGTTAAATTCAAGAGATCGCGCTCCACATTCGTGGTGATGCTCATTCTAAACCAAAAGAAGAATCTCACATTGAAATACTTCAAAGACGAACTTGTACAAGCCATCAATTCTTCAGGTGGACTTCGAGTTGTTGAGCTTAAGCCGGTTGGCGATATATCACCCGAAGACGAGGGCGTTCAGGTCACGGCTGAAGATATAGAACTTGCATTCCCGAAAACGAGGGACTCCCCATATGACAACGAATGGATCGAGATTCAGGACGATCTGCAGATCGAAACGATACTTTTGAATGACTATGACATCATTGGGTTCAAATATGCCGATGACCCTGACTTTGCGATTGTAGAGCCGTTATACGAGGAAGAGGCGTAGATGCAGTAGGTCAATTAAGACGAATATATAGTACGGTAAACGAGAGATTGGGATAACGAATGCGCATGCTATCGCGTAATAGCACGAAAAATAAAAAATTCTCACATATACTTGCGCCCGCTCATCTTGCGAACACCCCCTGAAGGCACGCGCAGGTTCTTGCCTGGGAGCACTCCAGAGGAGATCTTCGTACCGGAGCGTGACCGAGGCATCTTCGGTGTTGTAGGAGATGAGCTTAGCGTCGTGCTGACGGTACGCGTAGTTGTTGTAGTGGTCGTTTTTGTCATAGACATTGGATGAGGCGCACCATTTGTTGAAAGGGAACGCAACGCCTTCCAGTCACCAACATCACGTTTCGGCAGACTGTGAGTAATTTTACCGTCAGCTGTATCGATCTCTTCCTCCTCCACCATATCAAACGTGTTTTCTACACCCTCCATACGGTCGCCGTCGAGATCTTCATCCGAATTGTTCAACACGTCATGCACCACCGACGAATCGGCTTCCATATACTTTCTCGGCTGCCCGGGCGATTCTTGCGGTACTACGCTTTGAATTTTTGCCGCAAGCGCACCGCTGATCTTGCGTCGGCGCGTGGGCGTGTTGAACGACAGGTCAAAGTGACTGAATGAAGAATTCATTTGCTGCTGCTGTCTCCTTTGTTTGGCCTCCTGGCGCATGCGTAATTTAAAGTCATCATAAGACACTAAGGAGAAAAGACCACCGATAAATGCGTCAGGCCGGTTGTCGAGACACATGGTATGTCGCCAATCACGGAACTCATTTTGGTGCAAATACAACCAGTGCTGCTGAGGGCCCACCACCATTCCGGGGCGAATCATTCGCATGTATGCGATACACTCGTTAGCTGTAAAACCATGGGTATAGATCAAATGGGCCCCGATGAGGCATCCAGTTCGGCCTAATCCTGCTTTACAATGAACGGCGATCTTGCCTCCTTTGGCAATCACACACTCGGCCGCTCCTATAAATTTATGCACGTACTCCAATGTAGGACAAGTACCATCCTCGAAGATCATGTCGATGTGCTGAATGTTGCGTTTGGTGAATTCTTCGGCATTGTACAAGTGAGAATTGAGGCGCACCACCAACTGCACGTCGTTGCTCAAGAAATAGTTTAACACTTTTTTGAATGGCTCGTTGAGTGTTCCTGGTCTACGTGAGCTCTGTTGAGGGGAAGCGAATGCAATGAAGTCTTTGGATACGCAGTTGAAGTCACCCTGGTCAACTCTCTCATACTGTTCATATTCCTCCAAATTAAACGTGGTCAAGTCGATCATGCCCCGTTCCTTTGCACGCCACATGGCATAAACTATATCCTGGATCGATATTTCGAAATCTGCGCTGGAGTAGCCAGCGTCACGGAACGGCTGAAACGGGAATTCGACTTGGGAGAGCGGCTGCAATACCTGATGTGGGGCCCACGATTGCACTAAGACCATGTAACATGCAAGTAAACACGCAGCATTTGCTCTTTCTTTCGGGGAAGTAGAGCTGTAAAATACCACTGCTTTCCCCAGATTACCCACCTCGTTCAAGATATTATGGAGCAATACGGCGAATCGGTAGAGTGTACCTATATGCAAGGGCCCGAAGTCCAAATGGAATGCGTTGTAAGGTAAATTCTCCTCTACGGTGAAGTATACCATATCGTCAGTATCGTCTGGAATATAATCATATGCACCGAGATAAATACGGTCTGCATTGTTAGTACTTGAATTGGATTAGTATATGAGTTTTCCAATCTGTTACATACTCTTTAAGAACTCTATCATGGGCACACCCAGAGCAAGTCTAGCCATTTTATAAATATAAATATTTGTTTCAGGCTTATTATAAAGAAATGGATGATTGTGAAGCTCGTTGTTTCTCAAGCGGAAATGATCGAGATGTCTTTGTGGATTTATGCCAGATAAGCCAGAGAAGACGTATGATCTCGCAGCACCGAATATATGATGTTACTCGCGTGATCGTGCAAATTATATTGCTGCTCTATCGAGTTTGAGCTTTGTTTCAGTATATTTTACCGTTTCCGATGTTGTTGCTTGAAACGAAACATGATACTGCCAGATGCGTGCGAAAACGACCGGTGATCGGTGTTTATGTTTTCGCCGGATTTGGGGCTATTATGGGTGCGAAAGTCTACAGCGCAAATCGGCGGGGCGCGAGTTGGTTGTCGCGTGACAAACTAAATAGTAAATACGTTAAAGTAAAAGTTTTCAAATCTGGTCAATATTTAAAAAATTTAAGAAGCTTGAAACATCTGAAAGCTTTCTACATTTCAGTGAAGATACTGATTTTATTCATGAAATTGGAAAAAGACAAATGCTGAAGCTCGTCCTCATGGGCACTAGGGCAGCCTGTGGACCGCGAGCGCGGCCGTCGGACAAGGTGTCAGAATGACTGAGCCGATAAGGCACCTTTTATAGATCGTACCAAAACCCCACAAAAAATGGTAAGTCACTTATGATGAAATAGACCAACTGATAATTTTTCCAATTAATACTAACTCCAGGCACCATCGCTTTACACATTCAGCTCACAAACGCTCTCGGAGCTCCAAAAGTTCCGGTTTGCTAGCGCGAGAGCAACCTCAATGCAAGCAGTGACATGTACGTTTCGTAAATTTTGCTCACTTTGCATCAACACTCCTTAATTTAAGAGAGTGTTTGATTTTTCGTCAACTCTAATCATGAAACTAACTGAAAGACGTCATTGACAAGACCACGTACCAGGTGGTGGCGGAGTCCGACGAACCTATCACGTCGATCGAGGAACTCGTAGAGGAACTCCCAGATAACAGCCCACGGTATATTGTTCTTTCATACCCGATGAAACTTGCAGATGGACGCTTGAAAAGTCCGTTGGTTTTGGTATACTGGAGGCCTCCTACCTGTGGACTGGAGAGCAAGATGCTTTACGCAGGAGCCGTTGAATTAATGAGAGAAAAGGCCGGCGTTTCACAGTACGTATACATTCAAAATTTCTGGAAAAAGAAGAATTTTTGTGTCAGAAAACGAAAACTAAGGGTTCCTTTGGGAAAATCGACTTCGCAATGGTGTCAGAGTTCAAGTTGACTTCTGGCCAGGCAAATTTAGTCCTCATTGCACTTGTCCCCACATTACAAAATCCCTAAAAAATTGCCATTTCTCACAAAATTATCAATTACTAACCTGCAGATTGATCGAGATCGACGACGAGGACGATTTTGAAAATATACAAGATCAATTTAATTAGACCTCATACACACTCCTAAATGCACATCCACCGTCGCAGTAATTCTCAGCATGTTGCGTAAACTCCAGTCTTGACACAGGCATCTCCCGTGCGGCGCAACTGTTAAATTTTTCACATCGCTTCCTGCACGGGTCGTGTGATGCTCACGCGCAGCCGGAAAATTTTCCACTTATAAGTACAGCTTAACCGCACTCCCTCTTTGCTTCACTTTTTATCACCAAAAAAAATCAGCAACCATGGGTCGTATGCACTCTTCTGTATGTGACTAGTCCTTTGTTCAATGAACAGCATGGTTTGGTTGAATAGTGAACTGGGTCGATTCGGTGCACTGCTTTGGCTGTGGGTCTTGCCAAGAGTAGAGAGAGCCTTTGCGCTACTTTCATCAACGCTCTTGGTACTTGGCGCCACACCACGATAACCGCACAATTTAGGGCGTTTTGTTCTGTTGTCGTATTTATCAGAAGCACGTTGCAATAAGCTGGTCGATTCCACTATTTGTAGACCAATCGACTTTTTTGATTGTGTCGTGTCGCATCGCTAGAGGTGATACTCTGCGTGCACCTAAGAGGCTTTAGGAGAGCAACTTATTGTTAATTCAATAGTAATTTCTCTGAATTCTCCCGTCACGTCCGTCTAACTTGTTGAGCCAGAATTCTGGCAGCCCTGGATTGTTCCTCCCTGCCCTTCGGCATCAGGACCATTTTACTAACTCATTCAGGGAAAAGGTATTTCTTCCTCCGCTCTCCCATACTCGAGAAACGCTCCAGCTTGGTTCAAGTTGTCCTCTGGTGACGTTGTCGAGCACATCATCAAGTACGCCAGAAAGGGTTTGACTCCTTCTCAGATTGGTGTTCTCTTGAGAGATGCCCACGGTGTCTCCCAGGCCAAGGTTGTTACCGGTAACAAGATCTTGAGAATCTTGAAATCTAACGGTTTGGCTCCAGAGATCCCAGAGGACTTGTACTTCTTGATCAAGAAGGCTGTCTCTGTCAGAAAGCACTTGGAGAGAAACAGAAAGGACAAGGACTCCAAGTTCAGATTGATTTTGATCGAGTCTAGAATCCACAGATTGGCCAGATACTACAGAACCGTGTCTGTCTTGCCTCCTAACTGGAAGTACGAGTCTGCCACGGCCTCTGCTTTGGTTAACTAAGCTTTTTGCATCGCTTACTCTCTTTATAGTTCCGCTGTAATATACTTATCTTTGCATTTAACGGTTCTTTTACGACTTTATATTTAATGAACGACACTTAGGATCTTACTCACGATTCGTAGCGCCCGAAAGTCATCATTAAGTGTTCGATTTTCTACGTTAAGCAAGCACCAAAAAATTGCTATAATCAAAAGTTCGTCGATGTTACAGCCACCCAAATGGTCATGTTTGAAACTCCAGGTTTATTAATCATTGAGTTGTGGTAACCACATGATATTTATAAAGTAAATGCACCATTGACTGCTTAGATATCGTCGATATCCAATTCGTCGTCGTCCTCATCCTCGTCATCGTCGTCGTCACCGAACTCGAAGTTCACTTCCTCGTCATCGTCAGCACCGAAAGTGTCGGTCTCGTTGATCTTAGCCGACTCGGGCAACTCGCCAATGGTCTTTAATGTTCTAGCCTCATCGGAGTTGTACTTGTGCACAACATCACACTGGTCGTCCTGGAAGTCTCTTAAACAAACCAAGATGATATCACCCTGGCCCATCCAGACCTTCTTTCTCAATTTTCCTCTGATGTGGCCCATTCTCTTGATGCCATCGAAACAGCTGACCTCAAGTCTACCGTTTCCCAACATCTTGGTGATTTGGGCATATTCCTGGCCTTCTTCTCTGTGGATCAACTCTCTTTTCTGACCACCGTTATCATTCTTTCCCTTTCTTCTGTTCTTACCTCCCTTTCCTTTGGAAGATTTACCCATTTTGTCTATGTTGTGTAAGAGATCGGATCTTTGTCACGATCCGAAAATTTTTTGAGTCTTGGTGAGGATGCACGGATGCGCTGAGTCTGAGTAAGATAAATGCACTCTTCACAATTGGCTGCGAATTTAAGCAAAGGGCATAAAAAAGCTTTTCCAAATTATCTTTTTACCTCTTAAAAATCATCCAATTTAAGATTTAGAAAAAGAATTTGGACTCTTTGTTTGATTCCAGGACTGGTGTTGTCTTGGCTCTGGCTCACGTGACTCGAGATTGCTCATCTTACATTTGAGGCAAGGGTGTCGAGAGGAATTAAAGCACAATGAGATATCTTTAAAAATCTTGTAAAAGTGCCATCTCACACGTAAGCAAGCTTAATATAATGTGATAACTGGATACTTTACCCGTGATGGTCATCTTCCTCTGCCGCGGTGTACGGGTGTTTGCATAGTCTGCTTCACGTCATTTTCAAGGTAAACATTACCGCCCTGATCAACCAAAATAGCCGCCATGGATTCCTTCGAGGCAAGCTCTCAGTTTGTGCAGATCCTAAGAGGTCTTGTCCCTCAGGCGCAGTCTCTTCTAAAGGCGGCCCATTTTGCATTAAAGTACTCTGACAATGAAGACTACTTATACTACGCGATCTTAGACATACTAGCGGATCCCAAGGTTGAGCTCAACACGAAATCCACTATTTTTCAATTCATAGATGTTTTAGTTCACGAGTCCTTTCTTGCATCCCAACAGGCCCACTCCAATTTCAACTACCCCTACGTGCATAATCTTAAAAACTCATTGCCGAAAATTCTTATGAAGGTACTTCCGTCGAGTAGTAATGCTAACTTATTCAACATATACGACCACTTGAAAAACATATCCGAAGCATTGAATGTGAACTACTCGGAAATCGAGCAAAAGTATCTCGCAGTCGAAACTTCACTCACTAGTGAAGAGCTTGAAAATATCGATATGAACATACCGTATCCCGAGCTTAGTTTGGAGGAGATGGAAACGGGATCATCGGATCCGGTCTTACAAGCCTGGCATATTCTCTTGAAGAAAAGACAACAAAGCCACTATGAGCGACTCAGACTTTTGAAAAACGCGCCTTATAAGGATGGCGAAATAACCGAGGATGAGATGTTTTTAGTGAGACCGGCCAAATCCGACCCACAGAAAAAGGCTCTCGAGAACGTGCTATCACGAAAGCAGATTCTTGCGAGAATGGAGGATGACAGAGAAACGCATAAGAAGTCAAAGGAAACTCTTTGGCTCGTCAACCGCCCTAGCGGCCTGAACACAATAAGCGAGGACGAGTTCATGAACTACTACTGGGATAGAATCGACAAGGTATCCCCAAATCAGGCTGATGAATTTTTTGGTGCCTTCGATGAGCTCAACAAACTCGCCAGTGCCAGTTACAAGGACCCACAATTTTGATTAATCAACTACTTACTGTCCTTTGCCGGAAAGAATACTCAAGAGCTCATTTTTTCCCATGGCGACGTACTTGGCCCATGTTCTCATTTCCTGAAGTCCATCCCATACCGCAACAGTGATTCCTGGGCGCAAATATTGCTGCTTTTCAAGAGAATTGATAAAGTCATAGATCCATTCATCCAAGGGATTGAGACCGCCCGCATAAAAAAGGTGGTCAATCTTTCTGTCTTCCTCTACAAGAGGGAGCAGCTCTTCTGGCAGTCGCTTCTGCTTCTCTTTCTTTTCGAAGATGTCGTTTTGCGACTCTGCCCTCTTGAGCTTGAAAGATCGTTGGACCGAGTCTGCCGACACCGCACCTGTATAGTAAGAATAGAGAAATTTGAAAGCTTGTAAAGACGTGTTCCTTTGTTGCACCACTACACTATCATTCACAATGGTAGCGTGCAAACCTTCGACATTTCCAAATGAATCATTTACCATCTGAACACATTCTCCCATGACATCCAAGCTTCTTCTTGGATCCTGTGACATAGCTGTGTTCGCCACAAGCCTGACGGTACAATCGTTGATCACAACTGTAGATCCCGATAAACTCTCAGACTTGGTCTGGAACATGCGAGCAACCTGATTGAATCCTCCGAGATGCTTTTTGTCTTCGATGACCGATATCCAGTCGGTGGTGTCGGGAAACTGAATAAAGCCTCCGAACTCAGCCATGAGGCCTACATTAGGTAAGTTCTTGAAAATCAAATCGAGCTCAGATCTCCTCATGATACTCGCAAAGAAAACATAGTGCTTGGGATCGCCTAGGAGCTCAGCAAGGTTAGCACCAATTCTCGACAACTCAATTGTACTCTTATGTTCGCTGCTACCATTCACTCCAGCGTCGCCAAAATCGTCAATGTTGATAATGATCAATGTATTGTGTTTTGTATCGTTGACGAACTTTTGGAAAATTTCTTTCGTGAGCGGCGTTTTAGAAGCAATGATTTTCTCTTGATTTCTATGCCATCCCTCCGTAATTTGTTGCAAACACTTTTTGACCCAATCAAGTGAATCATGTTTTAGGACAACTTGGTGGCATTTCTCCCATCTGCTCTCCCGTTCCTCGCCAGAGATATTCAAAGCAGTGCCAATCGTATTGCCAAATGCAGCTACACTCCATGGATTGATAAGAAATGCACCTTTGCCTTCACAACTAAGAAAATGAGATGAGCCAGTGAATTCAGATAAGACCAAAGGAGACTTCTTCTCAGTTGTGGCTATAATGAATTCATGACACGTCAAGTTGAGACCTTCTCTCATCGATGATACAATGAACATATCCGCTTCAGCCTGAAGCGCCAAATACTGCTCAAAGCCTATGTCGTGCTGAAGGACTATAATAGGTTGGACGGAAGATAAGTTGTCAGCCATCGAATTGATCCGAGAAATTATCAGAGAGAGCTCAGCCTCGTAGTCATCGTCCTTAGCAGCGCCAATAAAGATTTGAAGAAGAACAGTTGTTTCGATTCTTTTCGGATCCTGTAGTAAATACCGCTCATAAGCCAAAAGCTTCTGTTTTATTCCGCGTAGTTTATCTGGCTTATCTCGTGAGACAATTAGCTTCTGATCCGTCCACCGATCACGAATCAATTTCCTCCAATTTTTGACCTCGTCATTTTCGAGCACATTCTTTAGTTTTGTTGCATCGATCCCGGCAGGGACGGCCTGGACTCTGGTCACTTTTCCACGAAAAATGAGACCGAGCTCATTCAGGTCGGTGAGAAGAAGCCTACTGCATGATTGCAAAAAGTGTCTCACATATTCCTCGTTCTGGAAGCAAATACAGTCCGCACCCAAGAGGCCCTCAAGCAATGCTTTCCTTTGAGCTAAGCAGCGAAAAACCTCTGAGGACGGAAACGAAACGTGAAGAAAGAACCCGATCTTCGCCTCAGGACACTGTTCTCTGATCATCGCTGGCACTAGAAGTAAATGATAGTCGTGAATCCAAATAATATTATCAGAATGTTCTGGATCCAAATGGTTTTTCTCCTTTCTGTATGCCTCGACGATTTTATCAGCAATTAACCGGTTAGCGTGCTTATAATAATGATACGAGTGTTCTTCGAAAACTTTTGATTTTGGGTCGTCCGGGATCTGGTAATGCAAAGTGGGCCACAAAATTTGCTTGCAGAAAGATTTGTAGTGTCCCTGAAAAGTCAAATCGTCAATTAATACATTGTCGCAAGCAAAATCAGCCGTTAATTCCTTCGAGATATCTTCAAGTACATTTTTTGGAATGAGATCGCTAGGCAGCGACATCGCTCCGACCCACCTACACTTGTCGACGACATTTTTCTCAACAGCAAGGTCCATAGCATTGAAAAGAGAACCATTACCCCGGTCTGACCGAACAATTTTCCATGGAGCATCCTGGAAGATATTCTCGTTCCCCAAGACTACATCCTCCAAATCTGTTCGGGAGAATCCTCCGTATGGGGCCAATTTCCCCGTCATTTCGTCTTCGTCATCCATAAGACCATTTGCAACATCAAATTGATCACGCAGAAAGCTTGTGCTGTTTTTGTTTGACTGTAAGTGGTCCATCTCATCGTCTTCGGCAATAGCAAACGAACTGTTGCTCCGGTTTCGCTGGGAGAAGTCGAGAAACGAACGGCCAGCTCCCACATTCAAAGGTTTGGTTGCACTCAGCTCTATGGGCAAAGAGTTCGAGCCGCTCCTACCAGAGGTTGACCCACTATTACCTGAGTTCGAACCGCTGCGCGTGAATTTCATGCCCGTCATGCCGTCAATGGACTTTCGCTTTGTTTCCACGACGGAACTAGCCACGAGCGGTGAGCTGAAACGCGAACGGGGTTGAATTAATTGCGGGGCATCCCCTGAATTGGCCAGAGATATCGACTGTTTTCTATGCTTTAAGAACGGGTCACTATGATCATTTTTCCCCGCAAATGGGGATGAGCCGCTGCTATTATTTGGCGATATAGAAGAATTTGCACTCAACGAGGGAAGAATTGAATTGGCGATGGAGGGTGTGTTCACGTTTGAGGAGCTATGGGAGCCGGGTTCAATGCCATTGTGGCCTAATTCAAGGTCAGGGTCAACGAAGTCCTCGTCGGCGGTACGGACCTCGAACTTCACAGTGTAAGGCAAAAAGCTGAGGGTCGTTAGTAAAATGGCTTGAAATATATGTATAGTTTATAGGGCAAGGACATACAGCGAGCCGATAATAACGGTCATTGGTCAATTGTAAGCGGGTGTGTTTTGGGTGACTTCAATCTGTGTTTGGGAATAGTAACTAGAAGCAACGTAATATTAAGGCTGGAATGGCGGCTGAGGATAGTGTATGTAGGAACAGCTCACTGAGGGGAATGAAGCCGGACAGTTGAAGGAAACGAAGCTGGGAAGTGAAAAATGTTTCGCTTCAATTGATTAAACGCCACGAGAATTCAATGGCTATGCTTTGATCCGAATCGTTTTTTATGTATTAGATATACTTTTGTTGACGTATCTCGTGTCTCGGTGAACAGCAAACTTTGCGCACAAAGATGACACGCAGGGAGGCAGTATTAGGTTGAACTATCAAAACAATATGAAAAATTTAAGAGTATTTCGATCTTTTCCCAAAAAAGAAATTTTTTTAATGTTCGAGCGCAAAATCTAGCGATTATATTGACTAGCAAAAGCAGATAATGCCGCCGTAGAATCCCCAGCCGCCACCCCCCACGGGTATAAATTTGCGGCCGCGCGCTGTTTCGCGACCCCGCATTTCTTTTTTGCCTGGCGTCTACTAGTTGTTTTTGCAGCCTTGTACTTCTCACTTGTTCTCCAATTTTTGAAATGTACTTCATGGACTGTCATTGTCATTTGGGAGTGGATGCTCACTTCCAGGCTCCAGAGATTCTTATTTCCAAGCTTAGGCTGGATCAACGCACTGCATCGAAAGGTATCTTTAACATCATGTCAACTAATCACATTGACCTCGACTACCTCGCGGTATTGGTCGAATTGGATGATGATAAAAGAATTATTCCGTATTTTGGTATACATCCATGGTACTCTCATTTATTTTCTACCGATCCCAAGGTGGGAAAACTTGAGCATTACACCAATGTGCTAGGTAAAGTGCCACAGACCTTGTTAGACATCTTACCCGAGCCCATTTATTTAGAAGATCAAATAGAGAAAATCCGTAGATATGCTCAAAGATGTGACGAACTTCTGCGTCCGTATGCAATTGGAGAAATTGGGCTCGATAAGCTATTTCGCGTACCCACAAACGGATTTTACGGCAACCAGGAGCACAAAAATGAAGTATCTCTCACGTCAGCAAAAGTCCAGATGGCCCATCAAAAATACGTATTTTTGAGACAGCTCGAATTGGCAAATGAGCTCAAGAAACCAGTGTCTGTACATTGTGTAAAGGCACACGGACCTTTACATGACATCTTGGCAACTGCCTTTCTCGAGATTCCAGCGGTGATTCTTCATTCATACACCGGGTCGTCTGATCTGGCCAAACGATGGGTAACTCAGTTTGCCAAGCAGGAGAGAAATCTCTTTTTCTCGCTATCGAAATTCATCAATGGTGACGATTCCAAGCGCTCAGCCATGGAGGCCATCTTAGGTGTCATATCCATCAAACAGATTCTTCTCGAGACTGACATGCCGGTCGACAGGTACTTTCTTCACCACCGGCAAGATGAGTACTTTAGATTACTACAAGACATTCAGGAAGATATTCTGCAGGTATTGGGCATTTCAGTCATGGAGTGCAACTCAATTGTTCAAGAAAACTGTCGGAGCTTACATCAATTATAGAAAAAACGTGTATTCATATATGCGCTTCTTTAATGAGCTTACCTCTAAAATGTCATGAACTTCGTAACGGGCACGATACTTACGATCTGGACTTGACGATGTCAATGAACTCAGGCTTCAAGGAGGCACCGCCAACCAAGAAACCGTCAACGTCAGCCTTGTCCTTGAACTCGACAGCGTTCTTGCCGTTGACAGAGCCACCGTACAAGATTCTCACGGCCGCGGCCTGCTCGGCACCGATGGTCTTGGTCAAGTGAGCTCTGATGTCCTTGTGGATCTCCTGAGCATCGTCAGCAGTGGCAGCCAAACCAGTACCAATGGCCCAGACAGGCTCGTAGGCGATGACAACGTTGGTCCAGTCGGAGACGATCTTGGAAACGGCGTCCAATTGTCTAGAGCAAACGTCGAGGGTGATACCAGCCTTCTTCTCCTCCAAGGTCTCACCAATACACAAGATGACGCTGACACCAGACTCCAAGGCGAACTTGGTCTTCTCGGCGATGAACTCGTCAGACTCCTTGATGATGGTTCTTCTCTCGGAGTGGCCGGTCAAGGTCCAGGTGGCACCCAAGTCCTTCAATTGCTGTGGAGCAATCTCACCGGTGTAGGCACCAGAGGCCTTGGCGAACACGTTTTGGGCAGAGACCTCAACAGTCTTCTGGGTGTTGGCCTCAACGACAAGCGAGAGGTATGGGGCTGGAGGGGCAATCACCACCTGGACATCCTGGGGCAAGTCAGCCTTGTTCAAGGTGTCAACAATAGCAGTGAGAGACTCCTTGGTCCCGTTCATTTTGAAGTTACCTCCGACGAAGAATTGACGTGCCATTTTTAATGTGATTATGAGTTTTGAATTCGAGTTCGAAAAACGGGTGCGAGAAGTGCGTCGGACGGGCGTGTTATATATTGGATCTGCGAGGGCCCGCGTTTTTTTTCTTCCACGACGGGCACGGTATTCGCATGGACCGTGGGCGATACTTCCCCGAAGGGGATTTAGAGTCATCGACACGGTTAAAAGAGATGAGTCGAAAAATTCTTGTTTTCTTTTGGTCGAAGAGATGTATCTTGGTCAATTTGATCATTCATTGAACAAATTTGCCTTAAAATCCTTCCATTATTTATGGGGCTACCCCGGAGTAAGGGCCCACCGGACTCCGAAGGTTCGCACCCGTGTGTCCAATTTGAGCCGGCTCCGCTCGTCCTTCAAGCGAATAATTAAACATCACGTGATATGCAGTAACAGGCAAATCTATAAGATGTGAAATGACGTAACATCGAATAAAATTGATGGGGAAAGGATCTAGTTTCCAAGGAAACTACTTTTTCAATCTAATCATGTACGTTGGGTCCGAGGTTTCAAATATCGAAATGTACTTCACTTTCTTTGAAGTATACAGTATGAATCTATTAGTTTATTTTTACATCCTCTATTCCAGCGACTCGTCGTCCTTGTCGTCATTTGAATCATCCCCAAAATGCATATTTTCACGACTGTTGAATACACTATTGTCACCCACGTTCTTGTGGCATTCGATAAACTTACCCATTGACTGCTGGTAAATCTGCTTTAACTGCTGGTCCTTCTTGCGGTTCTCCTGAATCGCATCTCGTTGTGCCCGTAGAATGCTTGCAATATCAAGATCTTCCGGATGTGTGACCTTGCCCTTACTATTGAACTGTACCTCCTGAGTAAACTCCTTCGCCACCTCCTCGTCGACATCTGAGTCCTCTAAGTCATCCCATTTACGCAACGGCGTTTTCAATTCGTAGGCCTTGCTGGCAACCTGTTTCATGATCAAAAACTGGCAATGTGGAATGTTTCGTAGCGACTCAAACTCCTCGTAGCTCCACCTAAACCACTTCATAAGGAAAACCCGAGCCCAGATTCCGTGCGTCACAAGGACAAGCACGTTTGGGAACAGGTCGCTTTGAAATAGTCGGTAAAGCGATTCATTGAACGATGCAATTCTATCGTACACATCGGCGGCGCTCTCACCGTGTGGGATCCGGAAAAAGAAGTGGCCATAATGCGCCCGTTGTTCCCAGATCTGCTCTGTTTCCTCTGGGGTGCTCTGGAAATTCCCGAAATCTTGCTCTCTCATACGTGTTTCTTCTCGTATACAGTACTCTACGCCCGGAACATCTTTTATTCCGTTTACAATATTCTCACACGTCTGCCGGGCACGCAAATACGGCGAGGTGTAAAACATCACACTACGCGGATTGACGTCGCCGATCTCGCCATCTTCAAGCTTGCTGAGAAATTCTTTAAGTACGTGGCCTGCCAGTTGTGCCTGCTGGTGGCCCTGTTCTGTCAAACATACTTTGTGGTTGGGAGTATACCGATTCACCTCTTTATCGCAGTTTCCCTCCGACTCGCCGTGTCTTACTAAAAGAATGTACTATTCTTGGTTAGTATAAACTTAGTGGCTATGAAAATTATATGAAAAAGCGTACTTTTGGTTTTCCCATTTTGGTGTAATTATGTGGAGGCAAAATGAGTCTTGTAGTTGGAAACACGCTCGGATATACGTGCCAAGTCGCCCCACTTTTGGGTTGCGATGGACCGTTAGCCGCGTGTGCATCTTGGATTCACAAATTGTGAAAGATGTACAATCTTTTGTGAAATTTATCACAATGCTTCAAATCAATCTCAATATTCGTGTGCCCCGATATCTACTATCTCCTAAAAGCTTTTAAAAAATCCAAACCTCCCGACTAAATTATTCTCTTTCGGAGCTCCTTCCCTCGGTGTCCTATTTTTAAGCCGCGCCTGCCAGGTTTAAGGCGGCCTATGAGTGACGCGCCATTAGCGAGCATCACTACTTTTTCTAGTATAAGGTTTGCGGGGTTTCTTTTGCAGTAGATGACGGTAAAATCCAAGATTTAGTAAGCACGAGAACCAGTTCGAAAGGGAGTTTTGACTATTTCAATGATGTGTAATCGCGTATGCCGTGATCCTGATCTTGAATCCGCAACTTGTTTTGTGAGAAGAATGTCACGAGAAAGTGTACAAGGTCTGGCATGTCATTCTACTTAATTTTTTTTTCCTCTTTTTTATTAAGGCGTAAGATTAAATAGTGCTCTTGGCGATCAATTCTAACCTCTTTCAGCAAAACTATATAAGAAAATGCCCGGCTATGAACCTAGCCGGCCCCAGAGACAATACTAAGTGTTCAGCCACGAGCTATCTCACTCTGAACCTCAGCAAAAATAGCTGAACTTGATAATATATTGATTTTGTTTTTATAAAAGCGTGCCGTAGACCCATCGGGGGTGTTGGCCTTAGTTCCTTTTTGATCAGCCTTAGCAGAAGTGTCTCTAATGGCTGATTCTTTGCATCCTCTCTTCTTCGTGGGCCAAACACCTACTTGACCGAATTGAAAACTCAATCCAAACTTTCGAAGCTCTCAAAGGAGGTGTTGAGCGGTGGTATTATCTCTTTGAGATTCATCTTACTCGTAATGTTGAATTCTTCCCACCATTGTTTCGATACTTGACATTCATTATAGATGTGAGAAAGTGATTTTCGTTTCTTCATGTTTTGAGAGGATAGAAGACATTTCCCTAAGTCCGCGTTACCTGATTTATCAGGAAGCGGTACATAAGATTCAAAGTTAGCATCTTTGGGCATTAAGATTGGTTTAAGCTTTGTTTCTGTATAACGTATTGTCCCAAAAGCCGTGTCTATCTATATGACCTTAGAATTAATAGTTCAGTTCGGTGTTAGTTACCAGAAAGAAAATACAGACTCACCTTTGAATCCACACAAGTAAGAAAGATAATTACTTATGTAAAGAACAAGGGATGATTCGTGTGAATAATCAATTAACACCTCTCGTTAGGATCATACATCTACAATGACACTTGCGTGTCTTTTCCCAGAAAATTTACCTATAATATCATGATTACTTCTTCTATGCATAGAATACAAATCTCCCTCTCCCATCTAGTTGTGCGCAGTGAGCTTTCTCTCAATCGCAAAACTCTTGAGCAACTCCTCGTCACACTGCTTCAAGATGTCATCGGCGAACTCGTCGATCGAACGCGAGTGCAACGTGTTGTTCAATCTGGAGGGTCCAGTAGGAGCCTTGAAAATCGTTTGCCATTCCTCTGGGTCCAACTCTGGCTGGCCCACCTTCGCACGCTCGTCGTTCTCCGCTTTACGGTTCTGTTTCCACTGAAGAATCTTGGTGTGCTCCTTGTGCAATTGTCTCTGGTAGTAGTTGAAGTTGGTTTGGTCGAAGTTGTACGAGTCGACCTGGCTGCACAAGTTCTCCAACAATTGAGTGGTCATGTTAGAGTTTGAATTGAAGGTCAAGTTCTCGGAGTCTCCAGAAGTGGCACTGGCTCCGCTTTGGGCCAACCACATGTTGACCAAGTGCTGGTTGTGGACTTTAAGCGTGAGCTCATCGAAAATATTGAAGAAAGACAATTTGTTTTGTTCCAAGTCCTTAGTCTTCCACTTACCTTTAGAGTAAGTGGCGAGGAAGTTCTCGGATAAACGCAACGCACGCACGTCGACCTCCTTGCCGATCAGAGCCATATTGTGAATTAAGATGAATGCGTTTTTGTTGATCAACTGCTGCTGTGCCAACGCCTCTACAAGCTGCGTGGTGACGAAATTACCCGAGATCGTCAGCTGGAACCAACCCTGGAACTCGACACCATGGCCCAAAGATGCCAACGCGTCCAAGATCTCTTGCTGGTATTTGGCGCCTGAACGAGAACGTAAAGATCCACCTTCGTATTGGTCAGGGTAAGGGAAGGGGTACGCGTGGGTAATGTCTACCGCGCCGCTGTCGTCCTCGAAGCCCAAAAGGGAGCCCGAATAGAGCGATGGGTAGTTTTCCGATGTGTGTCTGACAAGGGACAACAAAACGCTGCCCTCGATTTCAATGGAAGTGGCCGTAGGAGCCTCCAAGGTCTTGGAAGGTTGCTTCGATGCCATTTTAGTTGGTGATCTTTACACCGATGTAGGGCAAATTTTTCACCGCACAAATATGCTCGGAGACCGGTACATCCCTGCAGTACCAGGATTATTGGCATCCCATCGGTCCTTTTCTAACAAAATAGTATGAGAAAAAAGAAAAAGAAAGAAGAAATTTTCTTTGAACTCACCGCTCGATTATAAAAGAAAAAAAATATCATGACTTTCACCGTGTCGGAACGAAAATGCTGGTATTGGAGTGCATTGGCTGCACTTGATGTGGCTGCGCGGTGCTTCTTGCGAAGTATCTTTTTAGCAGAATTATCTTCAACATAAAGATAAAACAGTTTTATTTCAATTGTATTATAAAATGACTGGAACGCGATGGAATTGTGATCTTATTCCATCAGTGATTGATCTTTTTCTTCGATCATGGGTAGGATGTGCCTGGTCAATGATCCACCATCAAGCGTTCGTCCATATTATGACCATAGGCAATATTACTTAGTTATAGACTATCGTCATAATATACAGTATGATTAAGCATGTTTCAATCTTAATGCTATCTTGAATCATATCTTTTTGCAAAAAGATATTACGCTAGAAGCACTGGCTGCGGTCTCGCGCCAGGAGAGCGAGTGAAGAAATAATGATACAAATAATTTTTCAGCCTAATGGATTATAAAATTGTAAAGAACAACTTGGTGATGTGTCCATGTCGAAAATGAAGAAAGCTTATGAATTTTATCTAAGGTCTTTGATTTCGAAATTGTACTGTACTTCTATGATTAATTTCGCAGACCAAAATCGAGGAATAACCAGGGAGAAAATCTCGAATTAGAAACGGAGATCGTCATCAGAATACTAATTTTCCAACTTTGTTGCCGTATCAAAAATGCAATCGTAACTTTATCTTCAAAGCCATAAAATGAGAGTTGCTTCAAAATAAAAAATCGCAAATCAAATAGTTTTTGCAGATCTCAAAATGATTCACTTCTCATACCTTTCCAAAAAACAATGCCCGGCCGGTTTCCCCTGGTTCTGGAGCCTGCGCAGTGTCGAATCCGTCGCACCGTACCCTACCCGCCAATACTGCGAAAAAATTTTCGAACACCTCTTATCTCTCTAAAAAGCCAGTACGACTTCAATAAATAACCATGTCGGACCCAGTTAACGAAGTTGCCGAGCAAGTGGCCAAGACCTACTTGGACGAGGTCACGGGCGAGCACGTGTCCAAGACGGAATTGAAGAAGAGACAGAAGACGCGCCAGATCGAGGCGAAGAAGGCCGAGAAGGCCAAGACTAACGCCGCCAAGCAGCCAAAGAAGAAGGATATCATGGCTGACTTGAACCCTAACCAGTACTATGACATCAGATCGCGTCAAATCGACGAGTACCGTAGAGCCAATGAGAAGGACGCCAGCGCATTGAACCCATACCCCCACAAGTTCCACCGTTCTATCACTGTTCCAGAGTTCGTCAAGAAGTACGAGAGCTTGCAAAGAGGCGAGACTCTCAAGGACCAGGAAATCAAGATTACCGGTAGAATCATGACCAAGCGTGAGTCCGGATCCAAGTTGCGTTTCTACGTGTTGAAGGGCGACGGTGTCCAGATGCAGGTGATGGCCCAGGCCCAGGACGCGGAATCTTTCGAGGCTTACGAGAAGGAACACGACATTTTGCGTAGAGGTGACATTGTTGGTGTCACTGGTTACCCAGGCCGTACTGCGCCTGCCAAGGGAGGTGAGGGAGAGATCTCCGTGTTCGCGACTTCGATCCAGTTGTTGACTCCTTGCTTGCACATGTTGCCAACGGAGCACTTCGGTTTCAAGGACCAGGAGAACAGATACAGAAAGCGTTACTTGGACTTGATCGTCAACGACGACGTTCGCGAACGTTTCAGAGTGCGTTCCGCCATCATCTCGTACATCCGTAGATTCTTGGACACTCGTGACTTCGTCGAGGTCGAGACCCCTATCTTAAACGTAATTGCTGGTGGTGCCACTGCTAAGCCATTTATCACCCACCACAATGACTTGGACATGCAGATGTACATGCGTATTGCCCCCGAGTTGTTCTTGAAGGAGTTGGTCGTGGGTGGTATGGACAGAGTGTACGAGATCGGACGTCAGTTCAGAAACGAGGGTATCGACATGACGCACAACCCCGAGTTCACCACCTGTGAGTTCTATCAGGCTTACGCTGATGTCTACGACTTGATGGACATGACCGAGTTGATGTTCTCCGAGATGGTCAAGGAGATCTGCGGCAGCTACAAGCTTACTTACCACCCAGATGGTCCTGACGGCAAGGAATTGACCTTGGACTTCTCCAGACCATGGAAGAGAGTGAACATGATCGAGGAGTTGGAGAAGGTGTACAACGTCAAGTTCCCTCCAGGAGATGAGTTGCACACCGAGGAGACCGGCAAGTTCTTGAAGCAGATCTTGATCGACAACAAGCTTGACTGCACGCCGCCATTGACCAACGCCAGAATGTTGGACAAGTTGGTTGGTGAGCTTGAGGACGCCTCCATCAACCCTACCTTCATCTTCGGGCACCCACAGATGATGTCGCCATTGGCCAAGAAGGACAGAAACATTCCAGGTTTGTGTGAGCGTTTCGAGGTGTTTGTGGCCACCAAGGAGATCTGTAACGCGTACACCGAGTTGAACGACCCATTTGACCAGAGAGCCAGATTCGAGGAGCAGGCCCGCCAGAAGGCCCAGGGTGACGACGAGGCTCAGATGGTCGACGAGACATTCTGTAACGCTTTGGAGTACGGTTTGCCACCTACTGCTGGTTGGGGCTGTGGTATCGACAGATTGGCCATGTTCTTGACCAACTCCAACACCATCAGAGAGGTGTTGTTGTTCCCAACATTGAAGCCTGATGCTTTGGTCAAGGGTGAGGAGACTTCTTCCGCTTAAGTCTCGACCTGCTAAGAGGAGTTGGATGCTTATACAATTATAATACATTATTCTATTACTTCTGCTTTTGATTTGAGTAAGTAAAATTACCTATACAATGTGCTTTCGCCGAAATTCTCCCTTTTCCCGCAACGCATTGTTCAACGGTATATTTCGAGAATATGATAATATTATGGAAATAATCCCACGAGTGTTCCAATACATAAAGACTTCAATTACCATAAATTTCTCTACTTATTTACTAGATCTCCGTTTCGCTTCATCTCCAAGGCCTTCTTGTAGGGCGGTGCCGTTGGCATCTGTACCGGCTGTAGGTTTCGTTGTTCGTGACTAGAATTGAGAGTATATGTTGCGTCGGAATCACCATCATTGAGATCTCCACACGAAACAAATTTGGCGACAGCGCGTTCCTCATCATATGGGAACTCCATGTTCTCCATCACGTAGCTTTTGCCGATATTGGCGTCCTCGAAAAACTCCTCGGTAGATTTCGTGGCCTCGAGTTTTGGGTTCCATCCGGGCCGAGGTTTGTACCCAGTACACACAATGAACGCTTCAAGGGATGTGCCTCGAGATGACCGGGGCTTGGCACATATGACCTTTTCGAAAAGGTACCCGAACTGGCTATATAACAAGTCGATATCTCTACCTCTGAAAATCTTGGCTACGAACGTTCCGCCAGGCCTTAGTATGCAGCATGTGAGCTGTAACGCACACAAAACAAGTTGTGCTTGTATATATTCGTCGAGGTCATGAAGACCCGTGACATCAGGAGCGCCATCGCTACATACGAAATCGGCAGCCTCACCGCCAAAGAGATCGAGAATCCGTTGAAGCGTTTTTGGGTGCGTAATATCGGCCTGAAGACAAGTGACCCCTTCAATTGGAACCATTGGCTGTAGATCCACAGCCACAATTTTCGCTTTTTCCTCCAGCGGATCTTTGTTCAATTCCTGACTCAATACCTGGGACCATGAGCCTGGAGCCGCGCAGAGGTCTACGACACGCTTGACACCAGAAAAGATGTCGAATTCTTCATTTATTTGGAGGAGCTTGAAGGCTGATCTTGCACGAAAACCTTCCTCTTTAGCTCGTCTATAATAAAGATCTCGTTTATCCTTACTGGCCTTTCCCATCTTGAATATATGGGGAGGTCAGATGGATGCGAAAGCGATGCGAGAAGAGATCTGGCATCGTCTGGGTACGCGATATCTGAAGCGCGCAGCAAATGGACTAAAGAAAGAACAACAGAATCCCAATCTAGCATGGAAACCCCAAAAGGAATTTTCAAAAAATGTTAATAAGGCTTGATTCCTTATTCTCCGTATTTGAAATTTTATATGTAAAAATAGGATACATTTTAGAATGCTTTTGTTGAAAACTGGCCGTGCTCACGTGACTGGAATCCCAGCACTGCAGGCTAATTTTTTCACCGGCGCCAACACCTCTATTATCATTTCATCATAAACCATACATATACAAATGCTAGCGAATTACATGAGGGGATACAGTGTATCTTCAAGAGTACTCTCTACGAACACACGCCGTTTTTTGGCCCTGAAAGCATCAGCGAAAAGTTTCTTGACGCCGCAAGAATTGGTCGAAAAGAGAAAGACTGAACAACTGGAAAGCCAACGCCTCACCGATAGCTTACTCGATAAAGAGCACGCGTTTCAGGCGCAGATTGTCCCTCCAAATGCAAAAAATGACTCAACAAACAGACCAGTGCCGCTTAACGTCGAGCTCTTGCAGTACAAGCCATTGAAGCTCAGGCCGACGCACGGACACAAAGTGGCTGAAATCAATTTCAGCGGCTACGATGATCTTGAGGTGCTCAGATTGGCCGAATTTTCCGCCCGTGCCGCTTTCTACTTCGGCATGCCAGCATCAGACGTCGAGCGTATTCGCACCGAGAAGAAACTTATCACCGTGATTAGATCGCCTTTCGCCCAGGCAAAGTCGAAGGAGAATTTCTTCAAGACCACATATAAGCGTAGATTGGTCGTGTACGACGCTGACCCCGAAGTGGTGGACTTGTGGTTGTCATATATCAACAACTATGCCCCCGAGAGTGTAGCACGCAAGGCTCAGATATTCACCCGCGAGTCGCTCGATTACGCCGAGACTATGAGCAAGTTGGGTGCCGAGGATATGTCTTTGCCTCAGGCCTACCTGGAAAACTTGGATGACCCAGTGGGTAAGAAGGTGCTGGAGCTTTTGGGACTGAAGGCGTTCAAGGAATCGATGAAATAGAGATGATGAGAAGGTGGATATGTATATAGAGCCGTATGAATGGGAATATTCGTGTTAATTATTGAGCTTTAATGGACTAAATGAAGTGGAATCTTCAGCTTTTAGACGACTTTAAGAAAAGGGGGGGGGGGGGTACATATACTGTATTTGCGAGGACCTTCATTCTCGAATCCAAACCAATTAGTTTCTTCTCTTTTTATAAACTTTTATTTACCGTTCACTATACCTTTTACTCTTATTAAAAAATTACCCGTAGAGATCGCGGTCGGCATCTTCTTCCTCTTCTTCCTCCTCTTGTTCACGTGCAAGCTTAAGCTCAGCATCTAATTGATCTTTACGAGCCTTTTGCGCATCATGGACATTGAATCTTCACAACGGACATGTCGAGTTCATTTTGAGCCATGGTGCAATGCAGTCCATATCGAAAATGTGTTGCTTATTAGATTTCCCTTTGATGACGCACGGGAGCTTCACGATCAATGGATAGGTATTATCCACGAACTTGTTGGTGCAGATCGGGCAGTCGGCATTTTCAGGTAGGCTTTTCACATCGACTCTTTCCAAAGAATCTAAAAACTCGTCGTTTACTCCCTCGTTACTGGAACTTATCGAGGACCCTGCGCTGTCCAAATTGCGTAAAAATTGCTGGATTACCTCCGAGTTCTCCTCTTCGCTCATCATGCGGACGGCATTCTCAAAAATTTGCCGGCCACTCAATCGCTCTGTATTAGTGTCTACGGTAGTTGTAAGAAACGCGTCTATGGCGCTTGAAAGTGAGAGGTATTGTCTTCGTGAATCATCCTGTGGGCTCGTGCTCTCGTTTTGGCTCAAATTGTGGTCGGCTTTTTGTTAGTCAATCACATGACCAAGATTCAGAATTTTGCGAAAATGAATAATGACGTACATTCATATGTGGACATTGTTTGGATAGAATAGTTGTGAAGAAAACTGGGGTAGGCTGAGATATGCGTGCTTATTAGATCGCACATGCACGCCACCCGTCAAAATACCATATGCTGAATAAAATTTTGGATTCATTTTCCCAAAGGTGGTCATTTTTTTTTACTTAAAGTCAAATTTTAATCTTTATAAGTAAAATCGCATGATTCTAATGTTGTATGTTCGCTGGTATCAAGGGCACTCTGGGTGATGAACTGTAATAGTGCTCCTACTTGAAATCTATGACGTTACCAGCTAATTGACTAAGATCTTTCCAAGAAATCGTTTTAGCTTTATGCGTTGTTCCTATGAACTAATGGACATATGCCATAATTGGCTCAAATTGAGCGAATTGTAGAATCTAATGGAAATTACGTCATATTTGAATCTGTGGCGTTTTCTTGAAGTGTGGCATCATCTACACTCAGGGAAAAACAGCCTAAGCAGGCTAGGAAGGCACAATACATTCTATTTTCTCGGCCCGAGACTACCCATTCCATCATCCTTTCAGGTTAGTCCTCAAGCCTCAAGGTTGCAAATCTTGAGACTTGAATTTAAACCTTGTATCCATTGATAATTGTAGGGCCTAAGCTAGGTGCTTGCTAGTTAGTATTACGATACGGAGAGCAGCTAATGAAAGCTTGCAAAATTCATATTGAATGAGAAATGTTGTCTTTTGTTCGTTCTTTTTGCTAGTGTTTCTTTTGACTCCGTAAGCGCAATCTACCATTTCTTTTTCATGTGTAACCTAGATGAAAAGCAGCTTATTCCCAAGATTGACAATTTCACACCTTAAATATGTTCTCTGATAAGGTCACGATGTTAGGGATGAGCATGGTCTTATCCAACATGGGTGGCTTGAGTAAGCTTTTCATTATTTAACCCGAGTACTGTATATCGCGGTGCTTTTATGAATATTAACGAGTAAAAGAGTTTATCCAAATGAGACTAGCTAATTATTTATAACCTAAGTCTCGCATTTCACCGATTATTGAACCAACAACTAAACTGACCGACTAGAAAATAAAGGCTCTGGCGAGTGAACACTGTAAAATAGACTGCACTCAGTAAACCTTCATTTCGAAATACTCCTCCACTACAATTCATACACCTTCACTTTAAATAAACTTGTAAACTCCTATTCCCCATATATAATCAAGAAAAAAACCTTTAACTAATTCATATCGTGCTCTTCAGCATCTTCCTGCTGCAGCTCTGACTCGTTGATGGTATATGGCTCGTTGGACCCGAAAAAGTAATCCACGCGTCTTTCTCCCGGCTGACCACCACTGGCAAAGTACCCTCCTTCAGAACTGAGATAAAGTGGCGTCATTGGGACTTCTTCCAGTGGCGTTTGGACGGGGTGAAGAATCGGCGAGTGGCCTCCCTTTTCAACACCCAAAGTGAATGGAAACTTCTCCTGATTCCCCAGATGTATCGGTGTCAAGCCGAGCGCACCCTGGCCGAGAAATTGGGGCCGTTGCTTCGCAAGCGGATTCGCTAATTGGGCTGGAGGCGTCTGGGAATTGAGCCAGAACCGCGAGGGCGATTCGCCAAATGACGTCGGATGCAAATTTGGCGAATCGGGCGTGTTCATGTGTAAATGCGTTTTGTTCCAGGGAATTGCTTTTGGGCTGGAAACAGAGGCAAATTCGCCTGCCGAAGCAATTACTGGCGAGGCAAAGTGGTGGTACGGCTGCAAGCGTTGCTGGCCCAAATGGGTAATTGAATTGCGCAGACGCAAGTTCGTATACGAGCCCACACGTTCTGGGGCGGGATTCACGTGATTAAAGCCAAAAACCGGGCCCTTGCTGGCATTGCCGGTGAAGTTGGCGCCGCTGCAATGCCCGTAATTATTCAGGCCATTATTGTGGACATCGGAATGGGTGGCGAGCGTATTGAGCGATAATAGAGAGATCGTCGAGGATGACGGAATGAGTCTCCCATCATGGTCGGTACCTACAGATGTGGCCAATAATGAGGGTTCTGGATGGTCTTCGTCAATGGGATTTTCAATATAGAAATCCTGCTGATCGGGTGGCGGCGTGGGACGGAAACTTTCTGCTGCTAGCGACTTCAGAAGTAGCGATTTTGTAGATGGCGCCGGACGCATTTTCGGGCTGGTGGCGTCGTGTTGTTCAGCAGATGGATTTAGCGATAAGCTATCGAGCTGGTTGTGCAAGGTGGAGGGAGAAGTAGTGGCCATCATCTACAAATAGGGCTTGGTGCAGGTTGAGACGAGCCAGAAAAAAGTAAAAATACTGGATAGAAGATGATGAAATTTATGATTCGATGGAAGAAAATGGCACTTTTTGGAAAAAGCTTGTAGGCGTCAGAAAACAATTGCGGTACCTTCTTCTCCGAAACGGGACTATGGCGTATCTGGGGAAAAAACTTTTCTTGAAATTCCGTTTGGTTGCGGCGCGAACCGTATAGGGTTAACTTTTGGGTGTGCCAAATTCTTGCGGATAGAACTTCCGGTTCGAGATATATCGGTTTGAGGATGTGGCAAGATGACCGATACTGAAATTTTGGCTAATTATATGGAAAACCTTGATCCTGAAAATAAAGTTTGTGTGGGGTTTTGGTGACTCCTATTTTTGACGCTATAACCGGAGACGGGCCGAGAGAAAAATTCTGGCGCAGAGTGCGACATTGTTGGCCACGATGGCGGTCCACGTGATAAGATAAGGCGATTCGATCCAGGTGCGCACTCCTGCAGACGGCGCCAGATAGGGGCCGCTCAATTGTGGGGACGTGACCGGCGGCCATTTCGTGTTTACATGAGTGAAAGAGGAAAGCGGGGGAGGGATGTTCGGGCAAGCACGTGCTCAAACCGAGCGCGACAATTTCATTGTTTTTTATTTTTCACTTTATTGTTCACGTGCCATTTTGTCACGTTGCGATTCGGCGGACGAAAGCGGCGGTGAGCAAATTGCTTGCCCTGTTGAGGCGCTCGCGCGGCACTAAAAGTCCGAGCAAAGGCGCGGGCTATGCTTTTTCAAGAAAGGACGGCTCCGTAAACACAAAAAAAAAAAATCGAGAATCTTTCCTTTATTTTTTTATTTTAAAAACAAGAAAATTGAAACTTAATTTCAGACAAATGTGGTCTTCTCTTTTTGGTCACTTGAATGAACTGAAACAATTGCCAGCATATCAATTCGATCAGCTTGGCATTCATCGCGCGGTGCGTCACTGCTAAATTTTGATGTGCATGCAGGATGTTGGCAATTTGCAGAAAAGCCCAAAATTCAAAGATGCCAGCACACTAAAGAAAAAAAGTATGAGCTCTTGATTCGGGCCTCAGACGTAATTTTCCGGCTGTTGAGAAGATCGATCAAAAAATTACGGGAAAAGCACGTAAATGTTTGACCACTGGCGGTACCCAATTACCTAGATAATCGTGGCTGTCTATGATGTCTCACGCGATTTCGATTACGACCAACGCTAAAATGTACGCTTGCCTTTAAATCAAAAACACTTTCAATAGTTTTGCATCTCTTTCTGCTGTCTAGAAGCGTTCTCGCTTGTTTTCAAGAATTTTGCGCTTTTACATTCAGGCTGTGATGCATTCTCGGACCGACATTCCTCTTGCGGAAGTGCGACTCGGGATAAATTGCTCAGGGCGCCATAGTGCATGCAACAAGAAAATGTGGAATACCCATCGGCGCAATGCAACATGAACAGAATGAAAAGAGATCAAGTAAAATAACAATTACCTTTTGTTTAATGAAACTGGTCAATTCTTACCCGCAAAGGAGGTTACTATGGTACCAAAGTGAAGGAACATTCCAGATATCATTTTTTTGATGAGATTTAAAGTGAATGGATTTGAAATATTAGATTAATCAATTCTTTTATTCATGTATATTCTCACCCCCCTTATCCCTAGTATTCGTGTGAATCGGTGGGATCGATCTTGAATACTTTATCTGGATTCATTATACGTTTAGGGTCCAAGGCCATCTTCACTTTCCGCATCGTATCCACCGCATCAATGCCCAATTCCAACTCAAGGTACTTTCTCTTTCCATTTCCAATGCCATGCTCACCACTCGAGGTTCCCTCATTCGCCAAGCCTATGAGCATCATTTCATTCACAACTTTTGCACAAGCCTCTTTTGTCTCGGGAGTATAGAACAAATCAGCATGGAAATTGCCATCACCCACGTGACCTAGAATCACCGACTGGAACCCTGATTTTTCAATGAGTACTCTTACTTGCTCCAAGACCGAGGAGAGTTTCGATAATGGCACAGCGATATCGGTGACCCAAAGTCTGACGTCTTCGTGGATTTCGTTTTTTCCATAATTGAGAATCGCATAGAATGCATCTTTACGTGCACTGAACAATTCTTCGCCCTCCTCTTTGTTTTCGGCAGAGATGAAGTCCGCGCAATTATTGGCAAGAGATACTTCCTTTACCACCTTCAAGGTTTCCTCCACCACGGTTTGATTGAGGCCGCCTATCTTAAAGAATATCGTGGGCACCTCTAGCCATTGTTTTGTCCAGTAGCCACTATAATTGATACAATGCATCATATCTTTATCGAGCAACTCAATGGCCTCGGGTCTTATACCACGACGAAATAACTCGGCTACGGTTTGCGTAGTGTCAAAAATTGTGGGGAATTGGCCAACGACAACAGTCTCATACTGTGGCTTCACATGTAAGCGCACGGTGGCTTCGGTGACAATTCCCAAAGTGCCCTCACTGCCAATGAATAAACCAGTAAGATTGTATCCTGCACTTGTCTTTTTAGGTCTCTGTCGAGTCTTGATGATCGTTCCATCAGCTAATACCACAGTAAGAGAAATCACATTTTGGATCATGGCACCGTATCGAGACGCCTTTACACCTGAGGCGTTGGTATTCACCATGCCACCGATCAAGCCAGAAGAGCCACAGTCGCACCCGAAAAGCAACAGCTCGTCGGTCAACTCCTCGTTTAATTTGACCCAATTGACTCCCGCTTGCAATTCAACATCGAGATCGTTTTTATTCACACGAATAATCTTGTTCATTCTACTAGTATCTAATACGACGCCGGGCCGAGTAGAGAAGAAGTGACCTTCTAGAGAAGAGCCTCCGGAATATGGCACCACAGGCACGCTATATTTATGGAGAATTTTCATGATTTCCGAGATTTCGGCAGTAGAGTTTCCGTATATAATCCATTTTGCCTTTTGGTCGGGTTTTGGCGGGTGTGTAGTGAATCCGTTATCTGCATGTCCATTGATCTCGGCCTCGCTATTGGTAACATTTTTCTCGCCAATCACCCCTTTTATTTCTTGGATGGCCTGCTGTAATTCTGAATCAGTACAGTATTTGGGCGGTTGAAGATCGCCAAGTTTCGTGGTCGAAGTCAACGGAAATAAGTCCTTTGGTGGAGAATTAGTGACTCGTTTCTGACCAAATAGATAAGACGCGACACCGACGGCTAAAAGAGAGGGGACAAATATATAGGCAGAGGTGAAGTTTTTTGAGGTTTTCGATTTTGTGGAGTATCCCCTCAATTGCCTTACCGCTCTGAGCGACTGCCAGACCCTCATTATTGTTTGTGATTGGCGGTATTTGTGAGTTATCAATTTCGAGATTTTTCAGATCTTTGCCATGGCGAACTGGTCATACACACTGTGTGCAGGCAACAAAGCGAGATTCCGTCTTAATCGCTGCCTGCAGGAACTGCCGCCACCAAAACCCTGTCACAGTGCTCCTACTAAGAATCCTATAACATCACCAACAAATTTACTGAGATATTTTTCACAGTTTTAGGTCTTCTTACCTAGATGGGCAATACTCAATAAATCACTGGATTTATGCACTCGATGGGCTCAAATTTAAGCGAAACTCTGAATGCAAGGGAAATCACATGATTTCTGAATCTGTGCGTTCTTTTGAGGCGTAGAATCTTCTCTCTCAAGAAAGGAATCCCTTGGTAGTTCTTTAATAGAGACAGTACCACTTTTTTCACACTTGAAGGTCACTCCCCAAGCTTTTAGGTCGCACTTTACGCACAACACACGAATAGCTGCGCACGTAAGTCGTAATGACCTCAATAAGCAAACGAGCAAGTGAATTTTGACAAGATTGATATTGGATCAGGTTAGTTTCAACTTGTTCTTTTGCTAGAGTGATTTGCAATAGTAAGCATAATCTTAAACGTCCCTTTCATGTGCTTCATTTATCACGGACAACTTCGTCTCAATTTTGGCAATTCTAGACTTCGAATATTTGTGTCAAAAGCTCAAAATTTTAGAGACAACCCTGCTTTTTTCCAGAATTGGTAATCTGAAAAAGCATTCGATCATTCAACTTGGGTATTAGATATTGCGGTGTTTCTAGAATATCAGCTACTCAAATGTGAAACCAGTGGAAATACACATAACCTGTAAGCGTACTCACTCTCCCTCACTCAGTCGAGATTCTTTAAACTTTCCACATTCTGTATCATTAAAATTATTTATCATCTATATCTATCAAAACATTATACATCCTAGACTCTGAGCTCGTGCTTTCTGAAACTCTTCATTGGCTTCAAGCCCCATTTCTTAAGCATGGCAGTATCTTCTTCCCAACCATTGCATGCAGTAGTAAGCATTTGCTCGCCGGTGAAGATGGCGTTGCATCCGGCCAAGAAGCAAAGGAATTGTTCGTGTTCTCTCATGGTATATCTTCCTGCGGCAAGACGAATAATCGACTCTGGCATAATAAGACGTGCAGTGGCAATTGTCTTGAGAATGGCCTCAAACTTCAAGCTCTTCTTCAGCGATTTGGGAATCTTTTCGAGCTCTTCGGCCATAGGGGTTCCCTTGATGGCTACCAATCTGTTGATAGGCAACGATTCAGGATGCTTGTCCATCGTGGCCAATGTGTAAAGAAAGCCGACGTGATCATCGTCAGTCTCACCCAATCCCAAGATACCACCGGTACACGCTTTCAAGCCTGCCTTCTGGACATTCTTGATTGTCTGCAAACGGTCATCGTACGTTCTGGTGGAAATTACCTTGGGGTAGTGTTCTCTGGAAGTGTCGATGTTGTGGTTGTAGGCAGTCAAGCCCGAGTCTTTGAGAACGGTGGCCTGCTCTTCGGTGACCATTCCAAGCGTCACACAGGTCTCCATCTTCAACTCATCATTAATCCATCTCACCATCTCGGTGATCTTCTTCAATCCAGACTTTCTGCCATGCATGTCTCTCCATGCAGCACCCATGCAAAATCTGGTGGATCCGTTTTCTTTGGCCTTGATAGCTGCTTGCTTGACTTCCTCCAACTTGATCATCTTCTCTGCCTTGGTGCCGGTATCGTATCTAGAGGACTGGGAGCAGTATTTGCAATCTTCCGTGCATCCACCAGACTTGATGTTGAGTAAAGTGCATAATTGGACCTCACTGGGGTCGTGGTATTTATGATGTTGAAGCTGGGACATGAACATCAATTTTTGGAGAGGCGTGTCGTAGATCTGGCGGATTTCGTCTCTAGTCCAGTCGTTTCTAGGGCCTTCCAGAATCGCTCTGTCTAAGACATTTGTGACTCGGGGTGGCACCACAGTAGCAGTAGAAGCTAAAGTGGCCCTGAAAAGTTTTGATACTTGAAAAAGCTTTGTGAAAGAAGGTCTTACAGTGGGTACCATTGTGGGTGCAAATAAAATTAGATAGAGAATATCAGAGAAGATTATGCATGAGAATGGAGAATGTGAAAAATTCGTGGTAGAAAAAGAAAAAAAATAAATAGGGGTTGCGGAGCACCCCAAAAATTGCAAAGTTTCATTCCGGTCTACATGATAATCGGACGATTTCCATTGGCCAGCAAATATGCATAATTTTTTTGGGTCCCCCGCGTGGGCCCAACTCCGATTGCGAAAGCCCCCGAGGATGATTCACGAGTCATCCTGATGGCTTGGCGCCCCCGCGACTCATGAAATGAATCATGCTATAGGCTGAATCATCCTAGGTAAAGTCAGCCTGGCCCTCAATAAATTAATGAGAGTTCATTTCTGTTAAAATGAAGCATCGATAAAAAGATGTAACTAATTTCGGAAATTTAATCTATTTATAAAAATGTCATTGAAATCACTGGCGGAAACTCGTCTCACTTTCTCATATAGCAAGTCATTTTACGAAGTCGCGCAAGCAAATTCATAGGCTGATTCATCCTGCGAGTCGTGGGGGCCAAAGGTACGGATTTCCTGTTAATTAATGATGAAGATTGCTAAATATTTATTCATTCAGAAATTTTATGATTAATGCTCAGTTACTTGATATTTTGCGGGCATAATTTGCAAACTGATACGTTAAATACGATTTTGATCTTCAATCACTAAAAGCAAGTGAGAAAGCATGCTCAGTGCACCCCTTTGGATGTCTCTTTTGCTCGTTGCCTATTCACCTAAAAAGGAAAGAAATTACAGATCGGTTTCCCATCAGAATTGGATATTCCCTTAGGTAGATTTCATCAACCATTTCTAAATTAAGCTGCAGTGTGAGGTTGTGATATCAAAAGTTCATTCATATTTTCCGAGAAAGAGGGCTAATCTAATAATGATTTGAAGACAGATACGAATTGACCTCATTTTTTGGTTTCTCTACCTCCATAATGTCATCCTCGTCCAGGTCATGCACACAAGAATCGGGCACTATATATGGGGTGGCGCCTTTTTGTCGTTGACGGCTCGAACTCGTTTCTTTGTAAGTATCTTCCGGAGTTGCAATATCCATTGCTGCCACAACAATGGCTAACTCTTGAAGAGATGTCCTGTCCCAGCGTGGAAGATCTTCTCCGATTATATTTCCGACTCGAGAAAAGAGCGACTTCGGTGGAGACAACATAGCTGGCATTGCAAAATAATCCTTTGCCATCTGATAGATAATGGGATATTGATCTTTCCGATCTCGATAGTACTCAGGTATGCTCGAGTGTTCTGTGATCATAACGTCTTTGAAATAACTCTTTACTTCGTCGAAGTCACGAAGAGCCGCCTTTTTCTTGTGATAAAATCGTTGAAGATCGTCTTCGCGAGAAGGAAACGGTATGCTTTCGCCGTCTTTCTTTAAGTCATCTGAATCTATACCAATGCTCTTATTTGAGCCATATTTCAGCTTATAGTCCTCGTAGACTTCGCGAAAATATTTCAATATTGCATCAATTCTCGATCGAGAAAATTTGAGATATTCGAATACTTCAAGCTTAAACCGCGGATCAAGGACTGTGGCGACATAAAAGGATTTGAGGGCATCAATGTTCTCGCTGTCTATCGGATAATAGAGGAGAAGTCTTGCTTTGGCTTCGCGTACGCCATGTGCAATATATGGATTTCTCTGCTCCAAAGTTTTGCCGTCAGGATTCCGATCCGAGAGCACCTCGTCAAGCTGCCTCACCACTGCAGTCACTTCAGGAATCGTCGAGCCAAAAGTCGGGTATTTCAAGCTCCGTAGATCTAACGTGGGGTATTTGAAAATCTCAAGAATGTTGCAAAGCTCACCCACAACTTCCCACTGCTCGTCACATACTTCGTATGCCGGGAATTTGTATTGAAGTCTCTGATCATGAGTCTGAGCTTTGATAAGCAATTGGGTCACTTCCGGTTTGAAATGTATAAACTGCTTCATCATTTCATATGTTGAGAGCCAACAAGGATCTGTATCCTATGTTACAGTTTGAGGGCTCTTTTGCGACTTTTCTGCCTGTTTTCGCTTTTTCACTAGTTCGTGGAAAGTTTTTCTGAAATGATAACCGACTCCAATCCCAACAGCAATTGAGCGAAGAGTAGAGGGTAATGCTCTCATCTTCTTCTTTACCTCTGCAAATTCAGGATACTTAGCTTCTAAATTCTCAACGTTGTTCAAGAAGCAAACAGCGTTTGAAGGCTTGTAGAAAGCATAGCGTAAAAGCGCATTCGTTGCAAGGTTCAAAACGTGTCCGAGGCATCCGATTTCTCCATCAAAACCCAAATACAAGTTTCCGTTTTTATAATCATGAATAGGCTCCTTGACCATTACGAAATTAATACGATTTTGAATCTCGAATTCACCGATCACAGATTTGAAGTGGCCATATAGTTTTCTGGATGTGTGAACATAATTTTTAGCTAGAGGTCCGAATCCAATAACACTGCTTTTATGTTTAAGCCTCTCGTCGTAATAGTGGGCCGTAAGCGCGACAAAATCATGATTATCCGACTTATCTATCGAAAGAGATATTCTTCCCGTATGCTTTTCGAATAACAGCTTCAAATTCGATGTTGTCTGCTCATAGCGCAAATGGACCTCCTTCAGCAACATATCGGCATAGAGATTTGGTGTATTTGGTGTCAAAATTTCATTAGCAATACAATGAGCTTCATTCTCCACTAAACCAAAAGAAAGTTGATTTCTTAAAATCTCTTCAAGCCGTGCCCTTGTGTAAGCAGGTATATCAACAGGGGTAGAAAAACGGATTCTTTTGACCGGTGGTCCATCAATCGAAATGTCAGAAGAAGATTCATCAGGAATTTGAAATGATTCAAATTTGAGCGGAGCGAATACTGGATTTCTAAAGATCTCGGAGGCCAACACCGTCTTCTCAATCGGTACACCTTTATCGAAATCCGCAAGAGCTTTTTCATACAACGAGCACACAAAGTCTTTGTGATATCCATCTTGGGCATAGTGCTCGAGATGATATGTAGTTTTTACTGGCCAAGTATCTGTAGAGGAAGCTCCACACTCTTTGCACTTCAATTCAAAGACCCTTACCTTGTTTGGAATATGAGGCAAGAGCCACCAAGAGTACAAATCCCATTTGATTAAATCGGGTGACTGCTCTTTTTCTGGCAAACGAATCTTGGAGGATCTTAGCTGTTTTTCCGTGAATAACATGATTTGTGAGTGCTTCGACTTTCAGATCTACTCGAGATTATCTCATGGACGTATGTATAAACACCACATTAAAAGTGATGAAAGCTGCTACCTTATATAAGTCTGATAAGAGAGGGCAAAATGCTTCCGCATATCAATAGAGCTATTAACGGCCAAACGACGGAAGAGCATTGTTGAGCAATTAGCGATAGAAAAGCCGTTCAACTAAGTGCTCGACAAAAGGTCACTCCCGCACTTGACAGACTCCTTTTCATAGCAAAAAATCCCACTATATATCTTCCATCCTCTACACTCCGAATGAAGTAAAAATCTAAAGTAAAGACATTGGTTTGTTGTTCGATATATCGCGGATGAAATTCGATATCAAGGAGCCGCCCGCGCGAACATTGGCCGTGTTTGCGACGCGTCTCATTTGCAGGACAATAGCAATAACGGCCAGCGGAAAAGCGTTGTCGATCTGCCGTTTCAAATCAAAAAGTTGTTTTGCTTTGCGGTATTTAATAAAATTCATCTAAAATATTGAATAGAAGATTGCCCATTTAGAGAGAGCACATTAAAAGACTACAAAATTGAGTGGGCGCGTGGCTGCAAAAGACGTTGATTTGGAACTAGTGGGACAGACGGTTCTCCTGCGCATTGTTCAATAAATTGCTCACATCACGCGCGAATTTAGTAAATGAATATTGACACGTCGTAACACGAAGTGATTAGTAATGCAAACCCCTCGATTTGCGTAGTATGGCTGGCCTGAAATGAAGGCACGTGATTGATGACGTGGGAATGTAAAACTCATTAAATACCGTAATTTGCAAAAATCGTGTCTCCTGAGAAGAGAGTAAAACGCTTTGATACGCGAACGATATCATCCACGAAAAGTCTATATATGGTTCGACTTGCGGGCGTGCTGCCTCTCTTTAAGCCCTCTGCGTATAGAATGTTGTTACACCATAGCAACGGAAAAGTGAGTAGTTATACTATTAAATTCCTCATGTTATTGCTTTCTTTACTTCCCTAAAATATTCCTGAGCTCAAAATTTCTTTTGCCATTAACTTATAGATATTCCAGTAACTATTACTTAATCTCGTGATTTGCAACCACGCGGCGAAATCCTTTACAGAGGAGTCGCACTCCTGCTCTAGGGCTTGTGCCCTGAACACACCCCCACGATCTCGCGCATCTATTTTGGGCTCACGAACAAAGGTTCGCACAACGTGGGTCGCGCACGCCCTCAGCTGCGCAGAGTCGCTTTCTCAATTATCTGAAAATTTTCTGCTCTCCCAACTCCATATCATCAACACAACAAAAATGGCTCCAATTGTATGTATTTCCTGATTTTTACAGGAGATAACGCCAGTGTAATTTCTGGTGTCGGGTTTATTACCTGTCTAATTAAGTTGCGCCCTCATACGACATTTATTTAGCACCGGAAAGCCCGGCCTGGAAGCTATGCTGTCTTTATCTTTATCCAGATAATCGTGCGGTAGGCTAACATTCCAGACCACCAAGGACACTCAAGCTGCCAAGAAGTTCGTCGTCGACACCTCCGCTCCAGTCGAGAACGGTGTTTTCGACCAGGAGGCCTACGTCAAGTACTTGGTTGAGCACATCAAGGTTGACGGTATCGTCGGTAACTTGGGTGAGTCCATCTCCGTCACCGAGGAGGGCAACACCGTTGTTATTGTCTCTACCGCCAAGTTCTCCGGTAAGTACTTCAAGTACTTGACCAAGAAGTACTTGAAGAAGAACCAGCTCAGAGACTGGATCAGATTCGTCGCCGTCAAGAGAAACCAGTACCAGTTGCAGTTCTACTCTATCGCTGAGGACGACGAGGAGGACAACGAGTAAATTAGTCGTTAGCTTCAATTTATCTTGCGAATACATAGATCACATCTTCGGATTCTTTTGGGAAGGTTTCACTTACAATAAATACATTAATGGATTCTTCGCTCAACCGTGTAAATGAAAGCGTTTTGTTTATTAAACAGACTTTAAGTAATCCTCAGGCTACAAATGTTCGGGTTAGTATATTGTTCCTGGATCTGGCTTCATACAATGCTTGCCCCTCGCAACCATTCCTAGATTTCTTAAATAGACATTCCTCTCGCGTGTGCACATCTCCCATTTTGCAGCCACATCTAAATGGGCACCTGAAATATGCATGTCCCCGATTGAAGCACAGGCTGCAACCTTTCTCCATACAATCGTCAAAGGAGTGAGCAGTCGTGTGGCAAAGAAAGCAAATTCCATCGGGAAAAGATATTCTTATTCGCATCCCGTGAGGATCATAGATGAATGCTTGTGGTGGAATCTTGGAGAGCTCGTTGATTTCTCTGTTTTGCGAGTTTACGTAGAGTTTGGCCTTTTCGAATGCCAATTGAACGCGAAAAAGAGCCTTGTCATTGTATTTGTCCTTGCGGTCTTGAAAACGAAGCTTCTCGAGTCGTTCGAGCCGCTTTAATCTTGTGAACTCAAAGTATTGAGGACTATTGTGTAAATCGTGTGTTTTGTTGGCGACATACCGGCCCTGTTGCAATTGTTTTGGCGGAATGTCTTTCGAGCCGAGTTGCACTAGGACTGTAAGGCGGATCTTTCCTTTCTGTATTTTCGCGTCGGCGAAGACGTACACAATTCTATCTGCTCGACTTAAAAAACGGTCAGTGAGATAAAGTTTAGGGCTTTCCATCGGAAGATGTGACACATTCATCAATAAAAACTGTACTCTATGAATGTCTAGTGCAGATATTGAGAATGGGAAAGAGGGAACTTTGTCGACCGAGGATTTACCTCCCAATAGAATCCGCTCTATGGCGTCTGAAGTTTTGCGAGAAAGTGCATGGCGAATATTTTTGTCCAAAGTCACGGTATTCAAGAGGAGAAACGTGTGGTGGATCAACGGAAATGTTAATTGATCTCCGAAAACCTTCGCATGCGCAATACATCGATATGCTGCGAGTGTGGTAATGCTATCGATCAATTTCAATCGAGACTGATGTAAATTGTTTATCGCGGTATCCAATTCTTGAGTATCGTCAGAATCCGAGTTTCGTGATTTGCGCATTAAGGCAATTTCCCTCAACTGCTTGCTCGCCGTTTCTGCACCCTTTCGATCTTTTTGGCACTGTGCCAATTTCGGTGCTAGCATTGGCCGGGCGAATTTTTGAACTTCTGTCTCTATTTTTTTACGTGATAATTCTCGTTTCCGGGTAATTCTCATTTCAGGCCGAGTTTCCCGACTAGGCATCGTACTCAAAAGGCATTGTCTAGATGGACCAGATAATGTGCACAATGCCGTGAACATGAACTCTCGGTCCTGATTCGTTCGCCCCGGAGCGGTCTTGAAGTTACAATAAATGTCAACTGTTTCAGAGGGTAAATTGATTTCTCGCTCGAATTCTGAAAAGTCTTGCATTTGTGGGGCCGATCGGTGTAGATCGCCAAAGGCAAGCGATCCGATCGTCAGCGTCCTGCAATCTTCTGAAAACCAGTCGTTCATTGAAAGAACTTAAATTTTCTATTTGGTACTTATTAGCAAAGATTATTGCCACTTCAGGAGAAGCGGACGTGGTGTTCTTCTTTTCAATCTAGATCAAAGACGATTCCGTTTTTGGAGGTTATACCGATAACGAGTCGTGTGCAGGAGGTTGCCGATCGTCTCGGAGTTAGACGATAATATGCCGTCTAAGGGAAATTTTAATCAACCTTTATTGTTTTTTTCAATTCCGCATCCAAGAACTTTTCGCACTTTTAACTTCTATCGTTTGCTGATCCAAAGGTCTCATTTTCAGACATCCATCTGGATTCTAATCTCTTCTTAAAAGCCTGAGACCGCGCACACTAACATTCGTCTTTTTCACTCTCTTTTGGTCCTGTATACATTGTCCTATCCTACTATCAATGGATTCGTGTTTTTCGATTTGGATCGTTATTTCTCTTAGCAGCCAGTAATGATTTATTCTTGATGTCTTTGAGTGGCTTGGATGAAGGACATCCTTCAAATGCGTGAGCTTCTCTTTTCTTGCAGCCACATTTGAATTGACATCGTGCAGACGAGTGGAATTTGCTCAAGCAAATGGTACAGCCGCGATCTGAACACTCCACAAGTAAGTGTTCAGATGTGTGACAAATAGTACACTGACCCAGCGGATACATAATCTCGACTTCTATGTCAAGAAAATGATAATCGGCAGGGAGACGAGAGAAACACGGTCTTTTAGAAAGCCTCTTCACTTCCATCAACATCCACCTGAGATTCGCAGTGAGACTCTTCACCAAATTTCGATAGTATTTGACTAGGTCCTCTTTCCCGGGATATTCCGAAGGCTTCTTTTCAAAATAGTAGACCAGATTTTGATTCAATGAAATTCGCGGAAATTCACGTTCGATTTCGCGTTTTAAATTGTCAACATAACGACCAGCAGTGGGGACTTTAGGCGGAAATCTTGAAGAAGCGAGCTGGAGCAACACGCTACTGGTGGTTTTCCACTCAGGAAGGTTTGAGTTAACTGGTGAAATGTGTGCAACTCGGTCCCCGTAGGTGAGAAAATACTGCTCGAGCTCAGCAGATAGCGCAAAGTCTTCTTTTGTAATATGCTCTACGTTCACGAGTATAAATGGATACGTTGGACGTCGGGGACTTATCGAGATCTCAGTCAGACCTGATGCAAATTTGGAGGCCTCCAGAAAAATTTGGCATATTGACTCCGAAATCATATCGGAAAACAACTGATCGGCAATTTTGTTGGCGAAGGGAGCAAACGAAAAATCGAGCTTATCACCAATCTCTTCAGGAAACGTGAGCTCATCGCCAAATACCCTCGCATGCTTGATACAGTGCAAGGCAGCGTATTCGGCGAAAGTTTGCATCATTTCTGTTTCATAACGACGCACTTTTTCAGATTCAGTTTCTAAGTATTCAACGATATTTCCATCGATATGAGCCAGATCGTGCTCTTGCATTATATCCATCATATTTTGCAATCGCATCTTGGCCTCGTTTGTCTCCTGATAGTATTCCATGCACTTCTCCTTCGCTTTCTCCAAGCGATTTGGAACAAATTCACCAAGAATCTCATATACTTCTTTGCTGAGAGTATAGGATGGATTTATACTCATCACTGGTCGATTTTCACTAGATGGCATTGCATCCAACAAAACATCCACGGAAGACTGGGGTAATTTATTAAATGCCTTCAAAAGAAATTTTCTCTCTTGAGCAGTTCTTCCGGGCGTTTTCTTGAGTTTTTGTAATGTCAGCATTGCCGACTGCAGCAAGGACTTTTCGTCAAACTTGTCTGGCACATCAACAGTCTTCGACGATGGATTATTCACAGGTAGACTGCGAGGGAACCAACGGTGCGGGGAACTGATCGGTTCATGATTCATCAATTTCTAGGTTTTAAAGAATGTTATTCATGAGACCGTGGATCTGCGGCCGGTATGTGTTTTGCAATAATTCAAGGTAAATTTTCTCCATTTTTCAAAGACGGCCGATCTATGCAGGCTTCAAGCATTGACGGCGCGGCGGCGGCTACGAGTTGCAGTCAAACTTTCAAAAGTATTTGGTCTCGGCAAATTCAGTCAAACTATTCGATATGGTAACGAGCAAAAATAAAACCTATGAAACTTTTGTTTGCTATGAGCATGTATTATACAACTTATGCTAAAATAGTCTCAAATAATAGTCATTGTGAGTATGTATTGATCGGTACCGGAATCTCTCTTTAGAATGATCCCTATTTTGACCTTCTGAGAAAACACCTCGAGAAAAAGGCGGATTCTCAGACTGGTATCGTTGATTTTTCTTTTCTGCAGAAATTGCAGATTGTGGTGTGTCACTATTCCGATTCATATCTCATAAGGGATGAAGGACTCCAGGGGGGATACCTAAATGAATATGCGCTAAGAAGAATCGCACGGGAACGATCTACCTCTTTTTATTATTAACTAAACAAAAAATGAGATTTCCAATCATTCGCCTGACTTGATCGGAATGTTGAAGCTGATGAAATTATCGCTAGTACATTGCACGGCACTCCTGGTTGGAGATAAGGATTGCGCGTCTGATTGGACTTACATCGAGAGCGCAATTTACTTAAAAAGTTCGAGAATGTGGAAGTATACTTCTGATGATAAGGTCGAAAATGTTGCAATTATTCAATTTCTAGCAATGGAATGGAACACAAAAGGCAAAATCCACACTACCTTCAATCCCGAAGGAATGTACAGACAAGAGCTCGGCTCTCGGGAATGACAATACCTCACTGCCTAATTTTGGTTATCATTTATTACCTATGTCAAGTTTAAATTATTTCGAAGTGTCTTTGCAGAGTGTCTTTAGATTAAAGTCGACAATCTAGATCAGCTATTCTAGCGAAGCACATAGAGATGAGACGAGCAGTCGGCGCAGAGTTTCTAATAGCGCAAAATTGCGTCGTGCCCCAGTAATTTAGAAACGTATATGGAGGCCAATTCACTTTGATCAGAATCAAAACGCATTGTCTCATAGCCAGCGAACACGCCATTATTTTTCACATCAATAAAAACCCTACCGATATAATACTGAACAAGCGAGGGTAGATGCGTGGGTGCCGCTGAGTATATCACATCTTCTTCCATGGCCAGGCCAATTACTCCGAGCGCCCTCGCAATAATGGAAGTTTCTTCGTCGTTGAACACTGGTTTGAAGTGTAGATTCTCCATAACTCGAGGGAAATACCGAGCCCTACCAATCTCCGCTTGCCACGCAGTTAGCATAAGGAGGCCGACATTAATGAAGAAGATGGATCTCGGATCCTCTCCAGCAAAAACACCCATTTCATCAATGAGCTTAAGCTTTTTGAGATTCTTTTGAGACGATACAATTGCCTCTTGAATCATCATCCTGAATTCGAAAATTTGATCCGTATGAAACAGAATGCATAGATCTCTGAGTTGGTGTGGAATGTTTCTTTCTAAAGTATCACAGATCATGTCAATTTGTCTCTCGATCCTCATACCCATTGGATATATTGCGAGAGATTCGAGTGCCGGGGTATACTTTGTAATACTCAATAAGAAGGGAGCGGCATCAGACTCTTTTTCCTTATGGTTGAGAATGAGGGTTCGAAGATTGCAGAGATTTATGCTTTTGCGAATTTGCGTTAATTCATCTCCAGATATCACACCGTGAAAACCAAGTGCCGTCACGTTGAGCTTCATATCCCGCGCCCCAAACTCGTTCAAGAACAGTACCCAGGAAGTCTGGCAAACTACTGGATCTCTCGGTTCCATGTATGGCATGTGAATCGGTGATCTTTCACGAGGCATAAATTGAAGTTTTCGAATATTGAGAAAGGCTCCCAGAGAAATGATACTTTGAGCGAACTCTTTATAGAGTTGATGATCCTCTTGGCTGTTAGATTCGGTGATTCTCAATTCCACTAAACTCAGCGTAAGTTTCGGAAGGTGGTTTAGCGAGCACGATACTGATTCAAGATATTGTCCGACTTCCTTTAGCTTGACTGTACCATAGCTATCGAACCAATGCTTCAAATTAGGCATCAATGGTAAAATTTCACGGAACGGCCCATCAAGGCATTTAAGTCTTGAGCACTTCAAGTTGATTTTATGAATAAGTGTGCCCAATCTCTTATTAACCTTTAAAGTATCAACAAACATCGGAAGCATTTCAAACGTTACGACGCTTCCGTAATTCAATGGCCAAAAATCCTTGTAATCCGTGAGCAAAAGTCCTTCGTCGACCCCTTGCTCGTCTCGATCCTCTCCGTCACTGACCGTGATATTTTTATAAATACGGTCAGTTGCCGCTAAGTATAAACACTTAGAAACACATGCCAAGTTTACTAAATGAGGGGTTCGAACATACTCGAGGATCTGGCTTAAGATCTCGAGCGGGAGTGTGTAGAACTGAATGTGGATGATGTCATGGTCTTCAACGCCTTCATCAGTTCGCGTATTTTTCAGAATGTTATGATTAGAGTCAGCTGATTTTCTTATTAATGCCATTTACGAACAAATCGCACATTGCCAGTGCTGCCGCCTCGAGTCGTCCTTATCGGTATGAATTGTGGAGTGAGAGCTCAGGCATATAAAACGATTCGGATGGTGCGAGGGCCGCAGTGCATGGTGTACGGGTTCTGACTAGCACCATATTTCATAAAGAGATTGTCAACAGCTAAGTGTTTGAACAATTCCAAAATGGGACTTGGAACAAAGGCTTGATTTCCCGATCTCTCAGAATTTATTCCCCTGTGAACTAAAACATCTCTCAACCGACCATTGCTTTGTTGGCTGCAAAATCGGCATTCGACAGTTGCAGCCAGCCACAGTTTATTGTAATTCTCTGGTCACAGCAGATCCGGCACCGTAAATGTTCCTTTTTGAATCAATACTATTTCCCAGAGGATGAGGTGTACTTGTGATGGGCGGCGGCCTCCCCGAATCCTACAACATCACACTTTTAGAAGGTCTACAAGAACTAATCCCACTCCGACTTCTTCTCCGTGCTCATAGAACCTTCGTCGGTCTTGAATTTCACAGTGGTATTGTTCGCAAACATTCCGCGCTTCGGTACGTCGAACACCACTCTCCCGACGAAAAACTGCTCGAGAGCAGGCATACGCTCTCTTTCCATGTATGGACGTTCACAGCGTACACCTTCGAGAATATCATACTCGGAATCCTTGAGGTGCTTGACGTGTTTTTGGCAAAGAGTTGGCCTAGCATGATAGCCGTCAAAAATTCGGGGGAAGTATGCCTGTCTGCCGAGCTCCCCGAGCCAGTCTTCTTCCATAAGTTCCCCCGCAGTCTCGGTATTATTGAAGTATTTCTTCCAACGCGCAAACAAGTTGAATCCATCTTCAATCTTCAATTTCACTAGGTTTTTTTGACCTGTAACCACAGTTTTTTCAATAAGGTTTCTGATTTTTACTTCGTCTCTCGAAATGAACGTTATGCAGAGCTCTTTGAGCTGATGACGAATGTTTTTCAAGAGAGCGACAACAATGGCACTTAATTCCTCATATGGTCCCGCGCCCGTTGGATTAACCACGAGATTCTCCAAGAGAGGAGTGTCTTTCGTGATCATTTCAAGAAATGAAGGGTCTGTCTTTCTGAGCGGCTCGCGTTCGTCGTGGTTTAGTACAAGCGTGCGTAATTCACCAAGATTTACCGTATCCGAGAGAAGCGTCATCAACAACTTTGCCGGGAACATCCCCGAAACACCCAAAGAAGTCAAGTTCAACTTAATTTTCATAGCGCCAAACTCGCACAAAAACACCGGCCAGGTAGCCGTGTATGACACTGGAAGGCGAGGTTTAATTCCTTTTGATGACATTCCGGCATCTTATAGCACGAGAAGTCCAACTTTTTGAGGTTGATATATGCTTCCAGGGATATCATATCTCTTGCTAACTTTCGGTAATTTGCCGGATGTTCAGGTTTATCAAAATCAATTAGTTTGAGCTCCACAAGATGAGATCCAAGTTTTGGCGGACAATCTGGTGCACGCGTTGAAGGTTTGCTGTACATTTTTGCAGCTCCGTGAGACCTACCGTGTCGTAGAGTGACGTCAAATTAGGCGTCAAAGGCAAAATCCGGGCGTAATTATATTTACGGGCAAACATGTTACCATCGAGACTGATCGACTGCACCAAGGCGCCCAACTCCTTTTAATTTTGGAGAGTTGCGACAAGCTTGCTCAATTTTCGTTCGCGAACAATTGTTCCGTAATTGATCTTCCAAAACTTCTGGTTAGGTGTGTATCCTATATAAAATCGTCTCGTAGGATTGTAGTCATCAAAGAACTGATATTCGTCGTAATCCTCACAAATTGACAAGTTCTTGTAAACGCGTCTTACTGCTGGCCAGTACAAGCTTCACGAAAGATGGGCAAATTTGACAACGTTGTTTGATTGCACATATTGAAAAATATTATCGAGAATTTCTGGCGGAAGATTTTGAAAGGAGCTCCGAGGATGAACAGTTTTCTCGTCAATTTCAATTGGGCTTGTACCAGGCGTGATATGGATTTTCTTGTGTGGATGAGGAGAAACGGGCGTTTCAGGGCGCCTCTTTCGATTTGTTTCAATATCCGACATTGTGTTGAATTGTCAGTTGCTGATAGTTAGGCTTCTTAGAGAAATGAAGATTCGCTACAGGGCTCACTCTTTTTTCGAAAATATCTTTTGTTTGTATTATCTGGTTGTGATCTCAGGAGAAATGTTTATGATAACGCGATTGCCGCCGAGAGAGGTCCGTGAATCAAGGGGGCAGGTAAGAAGAAGTGGATACTCTGAATAATGTCCTTCGGTGATTGAGATGAGTAGAGTAGTGAATTTTTTGTGTATCGAGATATTCTTCACTTTAGCTCGGTGTGAAACGAAGTGATGTTCGAATTAGGATTCACAATGGATAGTTCACTGCGAGATTCAAAAGTTCAATTGTGCAGTCTGGTGAGACGCGTCTGCTGGATGAGGGACGATCAGACAGGCGGCTGAGCGCGAGAAGCTGACGCGCGAGAAGAAACTAATAAATAAATCATTCAACTCACGTAAAAAATATCATAACAAAAAAAATTTTAGCCAAGAGCCAAAGTTGAAGTGAGAATATGCTAATTTAGTATTCGTATCATCCTTTCACTGTTTATCTAGTGGCAGGAAGGAACGAACACACATGATTATCATTGTTGCACGTGACATGGCCTTGATTAACGCTTGAGTAGACATATTGAATTAGTCGCTGATCCAGTGCGGTAATGCTCTTCAAACTCCATATCAGCTTCAATTCTTCTTCTGTTCTTTGCTCTCTACCAGACATGTATCAATTTTCGACAGAATCGGAGGTGTTTTACTCTCTGATCAGCAAATTTCAGTGATTGGCACATTTAGAGCCACGTATTTCGTGAGTACCTGCCTCTTGTTTTCCAGCAACGGGGCACCGCTGGCCTTTATGATGTGTCCTGTTGTTCTTATCCGTCTTTTTTGGCAGGTGACGCATTGTGTACGTGCAGAATAACTTACCAAGTTGGCATGAATGTTGTGAACAGAAAAAAGGGACTCGGCATATGTGGAGCAGGACCATGAAAGTACTTATTTTGTGTCGCGAGGCTGGATAGGACGCGAGAAACGATCATCGAAGTGAGCAAAAAAATAATAATTCTAGATCCGTGATGAATGAATTGTTTGATGCTGTTGTAAATCTGCCTATTCCAGGATTTGTTTGAGACGATGAGATTCAAATATGTCTCCATGAAAATCAATCGGTTCGAGGCCGAGCGATTTTAACACAGCTAAAAATGATTCCCAAGTCATGGAACTCTTGCCCTCATGGTATGCACCCTCGTCAGTCTCCATCTCATCCTCGTCAGTCTCCATTTCATCCTCGTCAGTCTCCATTTCATCCTCGTCTCGATAAAGATTCAACGACTTTAAATTAGACGCATACGACTTTTCCGAGCTCACAATTGTAAGCGCCCTGATGGGATTCGAGCTTAAGTCAAGTTTATACAAGTATTGGAGCGAGGCAATAGAGTCGATAAACTCGAATTGGGGAAGTGAGTTCGCCCTTAAGTTTAAATGAGTTAAACGAGCGGGCACGTGGAGATTCGAGTCAATCAGATGAAGCCTGTTTTCCGATAGATTCAAGAGATTGAGGTTTTTCGTCAGGTCTCTGTACAGTGCATTGAAAAGGGGGGTGTCACTCATCGTCAAACGTTCAAGCCTATTGTACGCAAAGGAAATCTTCATCAAGGATCTTGGTACCTCCCAATTTTTCAAGGTATCAATTTCGTGGGAAGATACGTCAAGCTCACAAAGATGAACAAGTTGATTCCATCGGATCGGTGTATTCACTCCATCGTCAGACTCGTATGTTGTCAAGTTTGAAACGTAGTTGCCCAGAAGTTTCAAAATTTTCAATGAAACGGGAAATTCTAACGGCAATAAACTGGACAAATTGCATCCCTCGATCTCAAGCGTTTCTAGTTCAGGGGGAAATCGGAGACGTGGTATATAATCCTCTAAGGCACGGAATTCGTTCCAATCGATCAGCTTGCAATCTGGTATCTTTAGGGTCTTAAGACCAGCGGGGAACTTCAAGTACGGATAATCGTCCTCATTCTGATACACTTCGAACGTGTATATCGACGCGGCTATAATCTCTAGGGTTTCTAAAGAGGAAGGTAGACTCGAAAATTTATATAAGAAAACGACCCACAGTCCACAAAGTTTAAGGTATTTCAAATATGGCGGCCACTCCATTTCCAAAAGTTCGTCAATATATCCCCCATACGTGTGACTGAAGTCTAGTGTCAAGGAAGTGAGCGTTTCAGGAAACAGGACAGTTGATCCTGCATTCTCAATCCAGTTGCCTGCCATTATAGATAGATGTTGAAATGCAGGAGGAAGAAGAGAAGTGTCTGATAATACATCATCAAGAATTTGGATGAATAAGCTTGTCAAAGCGTATGGTTGGGTTAGTTGGAACAATGCGGGTACTGACGAATTGATCGAAAACATATTTGAAAGGATCTCTCTCGATAACAGGGATGCATACCCTGGAAACTTGCTTGACATGAAAAAAGATAGCAGAGACAAATTGAGTGGAGACTTAAGATTCAGTAAACTGGAAAGATCGAAATCGCTTAATTGAATATTTTGCACGGATTGTTTATGAGAAATCTCCTTCCACAAGATGTCGTGACTAGAGTCGAGCTCCATATCATTTGCTGCAAGTTTTTGTAAGTTCCCGAAACGCAAGATGAAGCGCAAATCTTCTGTGGTTATGTCTGAACGATCGATGATTACTGCCAAACTGTCTCAGCCGTTATTAGACGATGAAGTAACTTCGGAATTTATTCCACTCTTTTGAATCTTACAAGGCTATCTTGCTCGCTTGCGAGTGTTTCATGAAGACTACCTTTATGGTTCGAATTCTTCGATTGACCGCAAACTTTTTTTCATATATCTTGAAAAACATATCTAAGGTCAGGGTAAACTAATAACTCGCACTCGCGCACAATACCATTACACGCGAACTGCACACACACCACACGTGAGAGCGGGACCCTTCACACCGTTTGAAGCAATCTTAGCAAAACTCGGGGGGTTTCTAGGTCTCTGCGGCAACTTGAACCGTGCCACGAGCTTAGCACAAACATAGTCGTGGTTGGCACCAGTGTGAAAAAGAGCGCGGATACCTTAGTATCCTGCGATAAACACCGAGAGTCTGCAAAGTGAGCCGCTGGCCGCTGTCACCTGCAGACTGGCAGAGTGCGTTAGATTTCATCAAATCTAACAAATAAATATTGACTGGCAATGAGAAAAGCAACAGCCGTCACGACCTTACTGGCACCTGTAGAGAAGGGTCCTAATGGAAGTTTGCTGCCAAGAGTTAATCTGGAAGATGGCGGTGAAAATTATTACAATTGGATAAGTGAGTGGATGCCGGCGTTGACACAACAAGGGACAAACAGGGTTGTCCGCATCTTAGGTTGGGGTGCCTTCGTCTATGGAGCAACTAACTCGATCAATATGGCATTGGACCAGTGTAACAAGTGTGCTGTGCAAAGGAGAGATCCGAATGGAAACTGCCCAGACTCGACTGAAGGCTTGGCACGCAACTTGGGTATAATGACTATCGGCCTACTTACAGGAATAGGAGCATTTGGTCAAGAAGAGACAGTGGTTGCATGCCGACTATTAGTAAAATTGATACGCTGCATTAGTTGGACAGTGGCTATTTTGTTGATAGTGTGCTTACTAATACGGCAGGTATACACTAGATATGGGAGCGTCATGAAACTGGGCGTGGGGTATTAGTAATTAGGATGCGCGACAAAGATAACTCATCGGCAGATTGGTCAGTCTTGGAATACCCGGAAGGACACAAGGGACGGTTTTCGGTGAGGAAATTGGGGTTGCTTTTTGTGGTTAATGCATCAGAATAATGGACGCGTCTGGCTAGTATTTCTACCTTCTTTTCGCAAAATTATTCAGTAATTTACATATGAAACCTTTATTCATGCCTGGCTATGAATCTAGCCCAGAGATAATACCAAGTGTTGAGTCGCGAGATATCTCAAGCTGATCCTCAGCAGAAATTGCCCTGTTTGATACGCCTCTGTTTTTCGATCTCAGTTTTTTTTTTTTTTTTATTTTGGATAATGCATCAGATCAAAGGACGATTCTGGCGTGTATTACTTTCTTCCCAAAACAAGCTATATAAAATTTTACATATAAACCGTATAATCATGCCTAGCTACGAATCCAGCCAGCCCCAAAGACAATACCAGATGTCCAAATACGAGCTATCTCACGCTAAACCTCAGCAAATATCAGCAACCTTCCTGTGCCAAAAGTGTCAAACTTTTCGTACAAGAATTGAATTTTTTAAAATTCCTTCCACTTTGGCAGCTCTAAAAACTGTGACTTTGTTATTTTTGTCCATTTCTGTTTTATATAGTCAGTCCCAATTATTTCTCGACACAAAGCAACGACTTCGTGGCCAAGTTGGCTAAGGCGTAAGACTGTTAATCTTAAGATCGTGAGTTCGACCCTCACCGAGGTCGCTTTCTTTTTTCATTTGTTTTGTCTTGCAAGTGACTCACTTTTTGCACATAGCGATGAAGTTTGCGCGCATCATCTGGTGTAAATAAAAGAAAAACTAATGAGGAGTTCAGTGGTTTTTTGATTCGAACTGTTTTTTTCTTTGTTCAAAAGTTTTGATAAAGCCAAGTATGAAAGTCGTATAATCGATGTATCGTTTCACCACCTGCACGAATTTGGCCTCTTGCATGGGCCGAGGCCCATCAGCCAATCGCAGTGATTACGAAAAAATTACGCGACCCGCAACCGGGAAAGCGCTCCGGATCGGGAAAAGCGTGACTGCCCCGTACTCATGAATGAGAGTCATTAATTGATCTTGCGAAGAATTGCAACAATTTGATTTTCTTGCTTTGAAACATTCTGGTCGTGTATGAGACTGATTGACTTCCAATTTTGTAATTTTGATTTTATTTGTTTTAATGATGGGGTCCGGGGCCTGCATGCGGGCCATGCACCTCTGGCGCGTATTTAGGCGATTCCGCTCAGCTCAGCTGATCACCAAAACTGAATTTTCCACTCATCAGTCATCCTAGAAACTCGTTCCGACCAGCCACCAGTGTTTATTTTTTGGACACTTAGAGGCTTTTTAACGAAGACCGAAGCCTAGAAATCTCCACGAAGGCAATTCTTATCAAGAATTTCCAATTTGAACCGAGATTACTCAGCTTATTCTTCGCACAGTCCAGAACGCTAGACTAACCGAGCGAACATCAAGTTTAACTAAACGAAATCCTCAGTGGCAACCCCATCATAAAAACCGAAAAAAAAAACCTAAAAAAATGGAGTCGCTTGCACGTGCTTCTATGAAAGTGTGTCCCTTTGTCAAGGCGACGTCGGCTCAGGCTCTCCGCCAAATGAGCAACCGGGCTGCGTTGACTCAGGCTGCACAGGCCTGTCCCTTTGCCCGCATGGCGTTGGGTGCTAGAGACTACTCTCAGTCTTCCAAACCGCTCAATGCGTCGAGCGCTCCTGCCACGTCGTCCTCGGCGTTCTCCGCGGGAAATGCGTCTGAAATTTACGCTTTTGCTGAGAAAGACTTGGTTGACGGTAAGTTCGACGGCAACTTGACCGCTATGGGCCAGACTGGTCAGCACGCGTACCCCCAGGGTTCCAACGAGTCTGCTTTTGACTATGGTGGATATTTGGACAATGAGCTCGCCAAAAAGCGTGAGGATAAGTCGTACCGTTACTTCAACAACATCAATCGGTTGGCACAGGAGTTTCCCAAGGCGCACTTGTCGCAGGAAAACGAGCGTGTTACCGTATGGTGCGCCAATGACTACTTGAGCATGGGTACCAATAGCAAGGTGATTTCTGCGATGAAAAACACCTTGGACACGTACGGTGCCGGTGCTGGAGGTACACGTAACATTGCGGGCCACAATCGCCATGCAATCACGTTGGAGCTGGAGATCGCTGCTTTGCACAAGCACGAGGCCGCTTTGGTATTCAGCTCTTGTTTTGTCGCCAACGATGCGGTGCTCTCGCTCTTGGGTCAGAAGTTGAAGAACTTGGTGATTTTCTCCGACGAATTGAACCACGCCTCGATGATTCAGGGTATTCGCAACTCGCGTGCGAAAAAGGAGATCTTCAAGCACAATGACTTGCACGACTTGGAACGCCGTTTGGCCCAGTACCCTCGCCTGGTGCCCAAATTAATCGCTTTTGAGTCCGTATACTCGATGTGCGGTTCGATTGCGCCGATAGAGGCGATCTGTGACTTGGCCGATAAGTATGGCGCATTGACGTTTTTGGATGAAGTGCATGCTGTCGGCATGTACGGTCCTCACGGTGCCGGTGTTGCTGAGCATTTAGACTTCGAGGAGCACTTGAGTGCAGGTTTAGACCCCATTCGTAACAACTCCGTGATGAACAGAATTGATATGGTCACGGGTACTTTAGGTAAGGCGTTCGGTGTTGTTGGTGGCTATGTTACGGGTAAACGCAACATGATTGATTGGTTCCGCTCTTACGCTCCAGGATTCATCTTTACTACGTCTTTACCTCCAGCCGTTATGGCCGGAGCTTCCGCGTCTATTCGTCACCAAAGAGCGACATTGAAGGACCGTATCTCCCAGCAGAAGAACACGAGATACGTGAAGAACAATTTGGGCGAGATCGGTATTCCAGTGATTCCAAACCCGTCGCACATCGTGCCCGTTTTGGTAGGAAATGCCCGCGACGCCAAGCGTGCGTCGGATTTGCTTTTGGAAAAGCACAATATCTACGTGCAGGCGATCAACTTCCCTACCGTGCCGATCGGCGAAGAGCGGTTGAGAATCACGCCAACTCCTGGCCACGGACCTCAGATTGCTGACGAGTTGATTCGTGCCGTGGACAGTGTGTTTACCGAGTTGAACTTGCTGCGTACTGCAGACTGGCGCAGTGCTGGAGGTTTGTGTGGTGTTGGTGACGACACCGTTGGACCCGTAGAGCACATTTGGACCGACGCGCAATTATCGTTGACGGACGCTGACTTGAATGGCAACGTTGTCGAACCGAATATTGCTCCTAACGAGGTCAGTTCCGGTATCAAGGTGTGATCTATTGCAGATTCGCTGTTTCCGCAAGGAGACTTTTTTTCTTCTTTTTTCCCCCTTCAATTCTTTTATTAGCTTGTTTTTTCAATCTTTGCAATTGAGCAAATGCTTCTTTTTTGTTAGATTTTGTAAAATAAACGAGAATATAAGCGCATGATGTAGATTTTAATGGCCAAAAAATCATGACAACTTTCTAATGGCGGGGGCAACAGGCGTTGCAGCCATAGCGACAATCAATCATGTGTTCTTAGCGACAGATGAATTATAAAACAAAAGCAGGTTCCTTCACAAAAGTTCTAAAAACAACTGATATCTACTCAAATATATAAAGAGTTTTTACCTAAAAAACAGTCTCTATTTACTGGGTCCATCTTTCCCACCAGCCTTCTCCCTCTTCAAACACGGTGATTCAGGTCTGTGTGCACTCCGTCGCGCACGCGCAGCAGCATCAACAAACAAGTTTACTGTAAACTGCATTTAACCGCCACAGACAAACCAGAAGAACCGTCATCCAAATTTGGCTTCCATTTCGTCAGATTTTTTTTAAAGTGGGACTTTTTTACTGCATGTTATGGCCGATCCCCAGCTTGTGCGCGTTTACCTCGATACCCTCGTACGGTCCTTAGCGCCTGCTGAGCACGGCACGTCCCGGCTTGCGGGCCTCGTATCTGATTTAGCAGGCCATATTACCCGCCCCCGCTCAGCAGATATCAGTTTCTCGACGCGGTCACTCGCAGATATTCTAGAAGATTATAAAACGCTTTTTCTTCGCGCCGGTCGGGCCGCAGCCTGGCGAGATTTCCAGATCGTGATCGATGCGCTAATGACCGGCCTGATCAGCGACCAGCACCGATATTTGGAGCAACTCCTGCGGCTCGTGGGGCATAATCAGTCGAGTTTTCCTGAGTTTTCTCGAATTTCGCCCCAATATAGCCCATCTCCCCATCTCGGGAACAGTAGTCATGATCCAGTGCGGCCCGCAGGTTCAACCATGGCGGCACTCATGGCTCCATACTACTTCACGCACGATGAGCAGCAGATCATCGCTAGTCTCAGACACGTACTCGTAGGTCAAGATACCAAACTTCTACGGTTTCTGAAGGACGGTGCAGGTGTGGAAATTCCAGATTCGATCAATACTAGTTATACACAGCTTCTCGCCGACATCTTGGAGCCGGCACTTCTATGGCAGAGTTTACGGAGTTTTTTGCGCGATCGTCAGGGGACGAAACACTCGCCTACAAAAACAGCATTTCTCAGTTTTCTTGACGCGTTTCTCGCATCGTATGCCAACCATATTGAGGGAATCTTTCGTACACCGCCAGCAACCCTCCTCATTCTTCTTGACGCACTTGAATTACAGATCCATCAGTTTCGGTTTATGGCACACCTAAAAGAACGTTTCTCGCAGCTCAGCGGGTTTGAGTTCTTACTTGAAATCTATAAAGTCTCGCAGTTTGGCGATGCACGCGTCTCGGGCCTCCTTGCACGGCTCTTTCGCGAGACTTCAGCGCCGTATTTCCAATATATGGAAAGGTGGATTGTGCGAGGAGAACTAATCGATGAAAATGACGAGTTTTTCGTCTCGTTCGACAAGGACGCCAGTCATATCAATGACATTATACAATATCACGAGAAAAAACTACCAAAATTCGTCAAGCTCGATGCGGAAGTATTTGTGAAAATCTTTCAATTGGGGAAAACACTTGTATTTCTCGAGAAGTACTGTCGAGAACTCGATTGGGTCAACGACTTCTCGCAGCGCTATTACCTGTTTATATTTTCTACGCATCTGGGAATCCAAACGATGCATCCAAATACGCTACAGGCTATGATCAATACTCAGTACGACGAAGCCATTCAATACTTCATGCTTGTGGCGCAGTCGCGCTTCAATATGTTTTCCCACTTGCTCAGCATGAAACAAATCATGCTTATGCAGGCAGGCGACTTCATCGATGCTATAAGAATGCAGGGCGCTGTCATGTTCCGTGAATCGGCGATATCTTTGACCTCAGCCCGCTTGTCTGAACTTCTTATTGACCTGATTGCAATGTCGCTGCTTCGGTCTCTTCCGCATAATTACCAGCGTCGAATTGACGCACGTATCTTGGATTTAAGCCACGGTACCACCGGATGGGACGTCTTCACTTTGGCCTATAGTGTTCCTGAACCACCACTTGATGCTTTGCTCAACTATAAAGATCAAAACACTCAATACTTGCGCCTCTTCAATTTTCTCTGGAACCTTAAACGGTACCAGCACCTCATGCAGGAGAACTTTCTTCAGTTTCAGAACTACGACCGCGCAGATGTCCGCTATATTCAAAAACGGCTCCAAGTTGCATTTGAGGGGGTCGGCAATTTAGCCGGACGCCGTGCGCGATGGCTCGCGCGTGCCCTAAGATGTGTTAGTCTTGTGCGCCATCAAATTGCAAGTATGATCGATACAATCCTCAACTTTGTGTCTTTTGACTTGATAGAAAACAGTTTTCATGTACATATCGTGCGCAAGCTCTTCAAAACTTACAGCTCGAGTGCTCCCGAGCTAAAAATAGGAGCCGCTGGAGAGGCTGCGAGACTCGCGATCTTGAACGGTACTTTTCTTCACGAGCGCAACGAACAGTCGCTCTTACAAGGATTGCAGGTTATTGAGCCAGTAGAATTGAATATGGCAGTCTTAACTATTGACGATTTGACCGACACGCACTCGGCTTATCTCCGCAGCGTCTCCAACTGCAAACTTCTCCGTGAGGACGTGCAGGGCCGGCATAGTGGCAAGTCGTTTGTGAATCAAATTTTCGAGCTCCTTGAGATTGCTTTTGCGTATCTTTGCAATAGCGAGGAGTTCGGAGCGGTACTTACGAATTACCTGAATGTATTACGCGTGGACTCCGATATCGACAATTTTGACGATAGTTGGACCGAACTTCAGAAGCGATTGACCTCCACGACAAAAACGATTCTCGCCGACGTATACGAGGTGAAATTTCAGCTGTGGCGCAAGACTTTCGTACTGGATATGCGAGCCGAGGTAGATCTCCGAGAGTTTAGCAAGATGATTTAATTTAACTTAATTTAGGTGTTTGCCTCTATGCAAGACGTCACGATTGCCCGCGCGACATGCCCCACCTCGCGTATCGTCTGGGTTTTACGAGACAACCTGACATTGGTACCACACATAATGATAGCAAAACAATTGCATCACACTTTTAATGATGAAAACTGAAGTCATGGAATCTAATGTTTTCACATTGCTCTCTTCTGAGCAAGGGGTGGTTTCATTTGTCGCGATGGATTTTCTCATCTTCATCACACTGTGGGGCCGTTTGAAGGTCATGCCGCGACCCGAGCATGCCCCATACTCATCCAACAAAAACAAGGCCGCACCGTCTGCTCAAACACTCAAAGATTTTTAATTGAAACGATAGACATTCCAAGAGACTTTTTATTTGCCAAGATAAACGTCTCTTAAACGGAAAACTTGCCGAGTGTGCATGTGGGTCTTATCGGTTTTTTCTTGACCTGCGTGCAGCGTTTTCGGCCCGTCGCTGGACCGAGGATATCGACCCGCGGAAAGCGCCGTTCCCCAGATTTCGCGCGAAAAATCACACTGGCCTCGCTGGCCGCAAAGACTATAACTAGCCCCGCAGCACCGAGACTAGATCAACGCCAAATTATTTTTTTGGAAATTCAATCCAAGCAATTGCTTTTTTATAATCTTCAATCGTTTTGATCAATTCCACAATCCGGGCCCAGTCTCTAAAACCTAATCGTTACTTATACAACACATCATCATGGACGAAACAGATAGCGTTTTGGTGGAGAACATCAAGTCTTTTGCCTCTGGTGGATTTGGAGGTGTGTGTGCAGTATTGACCGGCCATCCGTTCGATTTGGTCAAGGTTCGCTTACAAACGGGCGTGTTCCCCACCACGTCTGCATGCATAAAAGGCACGTTAGCCAAGGACGGACTCTTGGGCTTTTACCGTGGTGTGGTTCCACCGCTTTTGGGTGTCACTCCGATGTTTGCCGTGTCGTTTTGGGGTTATGATGCAGGAAAGAAATTGGTTTCGGCATATACTGGTGTGAAGCCAGAGGATTTCTCTGTGAGCCATATCTCTACAGCAGGCTTCATTTCCGCCATACCTACGACGGGTGTGGCTGCACCATTTGAGCGTGTGAAAGTAATGATGCAGGTGCAAAGTGGAGCGAAATCGTCGATGGCGTCGGTGGTCGCGGAAATGTACAGAACTGGCGGGCTCCGGTCGATCTTCAAAGGCTCGGTAGCTACGTTGGCACGTGACGGCCCAGGCTCTGCCCTTTATTTCGCCACTTACGAATATGTGAAGGCTGCCTTGTCGACTCCAGGCGAAAATCTATCGCTCGGTGCCATTTCTATTGCCGGTGGATGTGCAGGAATGTCGATGTGGCTCGGAGTGTTCCCGATCGATACCATCAAATCGACGCAACAGTCCTCCAACGTGAATATTTCGATTGCAACGGCCACAAAGAACATTTACGCCAAGGCAGGAATCAAGGGCTTTTTCCCTGGTGTGGGGCCTGCGTTAGCGAGATCATTTCCTGCCAATGCAGCTACGTTTGTCGGAGTAGAATTAGCAAAGAATTTCTTAGACAAGCTTTGATAGGAGAGAAAATGGCTACTTAGGATGAGGGTGCGCACAGCATACGTTTTCGCACAATTGCGGAATTCATAGGTGTACAGATTTATTTAACAAGAGACAAAACTTCTCGATTACTAATGAACATTTTTTGTAGCAAAATTAGCGTATATTTATATTTCCGATCAATAGTCAGATCTGGTGCTGTCCACGGACGCAGCCACTACATGCAGGCCATTGGCGTCGTCGCACTACGCCGGAGTCCAATAATCACCGCGAGTCGACATTGATAAGCTTGTCTTCGTATAAACCCTCACCAAACACATCTCCCAGTAAAAATGTCGTTGACCGATGACCAGGTATGTTTTTTCGATACGCCTAGCTAATAATAAATTTCCCTCCAGAATGTTCAAATCACCAATTCTGTGCGCCTATCTCCCATGCCAATACCCGCTCATACTAACATTCAGGTGAACGCCGAGCTCCGCAAGATGAAGGCCTTCATCGAGAAGGAGGCCCAAGAAAAAGCCAAGGAAATCAGATTGAAGGCAGACGAGGAGTACGAGATCGAAAAGGCTGCTATTGTGCGTCTGGAGACCGCGGCGATCGACAGTGCCCACGAACAAAAAGTGAAGAAGGCTTCGTTGGCGCAACAAATCACCAAGTCGACTATCGGCAACAAGACGCGTTTGAAGGTTTTGTCCGAGAAAGAGCGCATTTTGGACGACATTTTCGAGGCTGCCGGTGCCAGCTTGGCCAACTTGACTGGCGATGCGAAGAACTACGAGCCCATCTTGGAGGGTTTGATCGAGGAGGGTTTGTACGCGATTTTGGAGGATACTGTCACCCTCAGAGTTCGTGAGAAGGACGTGAAGTTGGCTGAGGATGCTGCCAAGACCGCCGCCAAGACCTTTGCCGAGAAAGCCAAGTTCGAGGTTTCCGTGAAAATCGACGACGCTCACTTCCTCGATGCCAGCCTGGCTGGAGGTGTTGTTGTCGTCAACAAGAGCGGCAAGATCGAGGTCAACAACACCTTGGAGGAGAGATTGAAGTTGTTGGCCGAAGAGGCGTTGCCCGGTGTGCGGTTGGAGTTGTTTGGACCTTCTGCATCTAGAAAGTTCTTCGATTAAACATCGAGAAAAATCACTTCAATTGCTACTTAAGCCCGTCATAGAGAATGTAGATCAGTTCCTAATAAAAGATGTAACATTTAGAGGAGCATTTTAAGAAATGTAGGCAATCGATTATTTGAAAGAACCCAGACCACGTGGTGCTTCATGTAGGCCATTGATCATTTTTAGATTTTCCAAATAAAGGCTTAGAAACTTTGAGCTTTTCGGCGTTTCTTTCGTCATTTTACTTTTTGGAATAATAAATGATCGTTTGTAGCTCGAATAGTTCGGAAACAAACCTCACATTCTTCGTAGCACCGCGAATTATACCAAACTTCTAACAGCAAATCAGGGACTAAAAATTCAATTGGAGAACTTCGAAGAAAAAAAATCATAGTGACATAATTCTTCAACTCATAATAATTGGAAATAAAAAAATTCAATTTTAAAAATGACTCAATAGTGCAATGTCACGGAATTTAGTACTTGCCACTCTCAATCTTAAATCCACAGCACAATTCGTTCCTGCGAAAAAATCCCTGCGCTATAGCAGTGAGACAGACTGTATTGAATCTTCAAGATCTGATCTATCTCTTTTGCCACAAATTCCTTAAGCGAAATAGCAAATGTTTTGTTATATTTGCAGACCGCGAGCCACTTCAATGCTACGATCGCCTAATGTGTCACAATTTATGGGCCGACTACGGCCACTTCGCCACATTTATACGACGCCGCCACGACTCGACGCCCCATCCAGTTCCGGTCGGATTCGGTCTCGAAGCAAGCCAGAAAGGCGGGGAGAGGGAAGAAATGGTACTCAAAGTCGAAAATACGAGGAAAACGCGGCGGAAATCGCAGCAACATCAGTAAATCTTATCCACCCTAGTGATCTGTACGTGCTGTATACGACCTTCGATGCTGCCGGTAACGTGACTGCAGTGCTGCAAAAGATTCTCAAGGCCCAGTTTTTAAATGAAAATAGTCTCTTTCCTCGTGATTTACGTAAAGTAGATTCATCGGCGATCGACGTGGCACCGGCAATCATGGTACGACTGCAGAACGCCATTATCGTTAATTTGCTCCACATCAAGGCGATCATCAAGAGCGACAATATCAAGATCTTTGACGCGGCCAACCCCTCATTGGCGTCGAAACTCGGGCTCTTCATGTACGACTTGGAGCTCAAACTTAAGACTCCGAGTCTGCTTCCATACGAGTTCAAAGCACTCGAGTGTATCCTCATTAGCGTACTTAGTTACTTGGAGGCACAACTTCAAACACATTTGACTAGCTGCGGTAAAATCTTGGCCGAATTGGAGGACAACATCAATCGTGATAGTTTACAGGAACTCTTGATCAAGCTGAAAAAGCTCCTGGGATTTTATCAGAGGGCCACTTTGATTCGTGAAGTCCTCGAGGAACTTCTCGATAACGACGAGGACTTGAATGGAATGTATCTCACAAAAGCACTCAAATACAATCCTGCGGATGCGGCCCTCGACTATTCTGAGATTGAGATGATTCTCGAGACCTATTATCAGCACTGTGACGAGGTAGTCCAACAAGCGGGCTCACTCATCAGCGATATAAGGGCTACCGAGGAAATCGCCAACATTATTTTGGACGCGAATCGTAATTCGCTCATGCTTTTCGAACTAAAGGTCACGATTTACACGCTTGGGTTCACCGTGGCCACCCTAGTTCCTGCATTTTATGGCATGAACCTTAAGAATTATATTGAGGACTCGTATTTGGGATTTGCCGCGGTGGTCTTGGTCCTGATATTCCAGGGTCTCATGATAACAATGTGGAATTTCAAGAAGTTGCATAAAGTGCAAACATTGACAATGATGACTACGCCCGCCGCCACCATGCGTAACAAGCAGCGCTATCAGCTGTCGCGGGCAGGGCGGCTTCAGCAGTGGTGTTCACGGTGGTTTTTCGGCAGAAGGACCCGCCAAGTCTCTCCCACGCGTCAGGAACGTGACATTATCTGGCGGATGCTCCGCAACAACAAGGATTTGCGCTAAAACTTGAATATAGATTAGCCAATACTGTGGCAAAAAGGACTGCATGATTTATAGAAGCCATTTAATTCTGCCGATTTTCTCAACATAGTAACTTTATAGAGCACTTACAAATAGCATATCCTGATTTGAATTCAAGATGGTGGATTACCCCAAATGCAAATTATATCGTGCAAGTCAAACGATCATTGCTGCAATTACTTTGCAAGCACGAAATCTCTTCTCTCTATTAAAAATGTGTATTGTACAAAGTATGAATGCATGAAAAGTCTGGCTCCGGCCCCTGGTATTCTTAGTCGGACTCCTCGTCGGCCTCGGAGCTGGAAGAATTGGCGTTGTCACCAATTTCGCCCGCAAAGCCCGCAACCGATTCGTTTTCAGTACCTTCCACCGCTAAGGCCGCCGCCACGGGT